>KQ085911.1:13635-223248 GCA_001020605.1 Schizopora paradoxa
AGAATCTGCTGGATTAATAGATGCGACGGTGTCCGTGCGGGAAATTCCGTTTCTCTTAGTCGCTTGAACGGTCGCATGCCGCCACGAACCAGGAAAGTATCACCCTTTCGCACTGGCCTGTATGCTTCCAAGAAATAAGGCTTAATGTATACTTCAAAAATGTTGCCGCTGAGATCCTCTACGGAACCGTCGAACGGCAGAATGTGAACTCGCTTCCCATACTCGACGTTCTGGAGTGGTTGAACGTGGACGAGGTCACCGAGCTTCACTCGTAAGTTGTTGCGCGCTACTTTGTTGGCCGGGTCCTCTGCCATATCGTTCAACACCCGGTGTAACTGAGCAACGAAACAAAACTCACCCGTATGAATGACATCTTGTGCTACGATGCAGTACGCCGACGGGACCGTCTCGATGACCTTGAACTCCACTGGTCGCATGCCGCCACGAACCAGGAAAGTGTCACCCTTTCGCACTGGCCTGTATGCTTCCAAGAAGTAAGGCTTAATGTATACTTCAAAAATGTTGCCGCTGAGACCCTCTACGGAGTCATCAAACGGCAGAATGTGAACTCGCTTACCATACTCGATAACCTGGAGTTGTTGAACGTGGACGAGGTCACCGAGACCCTCTTCGGAACCGTCGAACGGCAGAATGTGAACTCGCTTCCCATACTCGACGTTCTGGAGTGGTTGAACGTGGACGAGGTCACCGAGCTTTACTCGCAAGTTGTTGCGCGCTACTTTGTTCATCTGAACTTTACCCTCATTGACTTCATCACTCGACATGCAAATGAGCACGGTATCGCGACGCTTCTTTCCTCTAAAGAGAGTATCAGATTGAGATTTTGTTAAGCTCTGAATTCACGAACCTGACAAGGATTGTGTCGCCACCGAAGAGCTGCAACTTCTCCATAGTCGCGGAGTTCAATGTTGCAACTGAAAGGACCACGTCAGTTCGTTCCTGGCCATGCATACGTTCGGCACAACTAACCAGAGTTGTCATCGTTCGTCGCTGGAACCTGTAAAAGATGATGGATTTAGTACAGACGCGTTTCTCAACTCGTCTTGAGACTTACGACTTCTTCTGTCTCAAGATGGACGTGGACGCAACTCGTGGGTGAGTTCGAGAGAGATTTGGAGAAGCCAAGTCGCATCCCGAGGTAGAGGAAGGAGAACGAAGGGGCGGAGGGGGCACGGAAAGCACGGAGTGTCCTTTGGCACAGATAAGACTTGTGTAGGAAGGTCGAGGGAAGTTAGGTACTTACCAATCTCCTGATAATTCGAATGCAGCGCTGAGAGTGGAAGAGCCTCGTAGAGAAGAAAGGTCGCGATCTTCGAAGTGCCGAGAAGACGAGGAGAAAGGTATGGCTGGCTGGTACGACCGCCTGGAGGAATGTCTCGATAAAGCGCAAGCGAAGACGTCATTGACGTCGATCACCGTTGATCCTGTTCCTCCATCCGAGCGTAGCGAAGAGAGAAAGCGACGTTGGTTTGCGCAAGTACAAAGGGGGCAGGGACAGATGGACGACGGTGAAGCAGTGGTGTCCACGAAGCAGCTCCGAGCAGCTCCGACCCAGTTTCCGCAGACGGGATTTTGAACCCAACTTTAGATACGGACCGGCCCCTTGAGGATTGGCCTTGGAATGCTAATGCGAGAGTGACGAGATGTTCTGGACAAAGAGACACGCTCGTCTCTAGAATCTGCTGGACTAATAGATGCGACGGTGTCCGTGCGGGAAATTCCGTTTCTCTCAGTCGCTTGAACTGTCGTGACTGTGACGGCCACGCACGCCTACGTCCCTCACCATCACCAACTCGTCTTCTATCACTCTCGAGTGCAAACCCAAAGTCAAGAGTCCAGAGTCTGCAAGAGAGAAGGTCAGCGGTGAGAAATCGAAGTCGCCCGCACTACGCGTTATGTTAGCTGATTATTCATGATGATTCAGGCGCAAATTATAGCCTGGAGGCCCCGGACTTGACGTAGGACGAGAACGTGCGGATTGGAGTATGGGATTAGGTCTTTGAACCCCGAAGTGCGTTACAAGACATTATAACTTGAAAGATTGTACTTACGACTTTTGCAGATCTCTGAAAAGCCTATCGTACATAAGAACCTGGATGCGTTTCGCCTCGTTCGCCTCTCCCATCCAACGTCCTCTTTTCTCTTCAACGGTGCAACTCAAGACGAGCGCTTGGCGATATAATTCGCTACCCACTGGCATTCAATGGCAAAACAGGGCTGCAAGCGGCCAGGATGCGTGAAGACTTTTAAGTCTAGTCACGGTCATTCGGTTCATCTTCGTCGTTCTGCGCGATGCGCCGCCTGGTACAAAAAGGAATTCTTTCCTTCCAGCTCCTCGTCAGCTTCCACCGAAACCAGCGTAGACTCAGACTCAGACTCTTCCACCTCAGGCTCTTCCGATGAGGAGGAACGATCAAGATCAGCATCGCAAGAGCCATCGCCTTCCTTGTCTTTATCGAACGATTCCGAATCCGAAATTTCGTCAGACCCTTATCACGCCATTAAACGTCATTTGAAGATGAAGCGTAAATCGATTCCGCTAACAATTCCTGATCCCGGCGCTCTTCCTGGTGAAACAGCGGAACAAGTCGAAGATTCCAACATTCCTGAAGATGAAGGCTTATCTCCAAACCCTACTCCCCCAGAACACGACGCACCTGCTGCCGAGGACTCGGACGGATCACTTTTGACAGAACCCAAATTTACGAAACATCCGAAATCCCCCTCTGAATTTGGGCGAGGAAATACTATTCTAGAGCAGATTGACATCGACGACCCAGTTTCCGCTGAGAAGCGACGCTCCAATCCGTATTTCCCTTTTTTCGGAAAGGACGACTGGGAGATTTCATCGTGGCTAGCATCTTCCCGGTCTTCGATGGCCGAAATCGACGAGCTTCTCCATTTTGATTTTGTGAGTGTTTTCAAGTTGTGGAACATCCAGTCGCGCCTGCTTACATGTCTGCATAGTTCAAGCAAAACAAAGTACTCTCGTCTGTGTCCGCGAAGGACCTTTATTTGCGCATTGCTCAACTCCCTCAACCTCCGGTCTGGAAAGAGAGGATTGTGGCCGTCGAGGGAGGTACAACCGCGACCCCCATTAAGCTTCTATACAGAGACGGGATCGACGCCTATCGATTTGTGTTCGGAAATCCGATCTTCAAAGGTCATCAGAACATCAGGCCAATGCGTGTTCATCTGGATCGCGATGGGAAGGTCCAAGCCTTCAACGAGCCAACTACGGGCGATTTAGCATGGGAGCTACAAGTAAGCAGTTGTTTCGATTTTACTCTTCCGAAAACGTATTCTAAGGTCATCGCGACGATAGGATAAGATCGGAGAAGGTGAAACTTTAGGGTTGGTTATCCTCGGCTCGGATGAAGCACAATTAACCAAGTACTGCGGCGACAAACACACCCACGGCATCTATCTCACTTGCGGGAATATCAGTAAAGACATACGGACGAAGGTATCGTCAGGATGCTGGTTGAAGGTGGCAGAGATCCCAGTCGTCAAGTTCGAGGAGGAAGGAGTGCAGGGAATCCTCACACAACGCCTATGCCATATTTGTTTGGACATCGTCACGGAATCGTTGAAACGTTGCGCAAAGCAAGCCGTTAGCATGTGCGACGCCGAAGGCATTCTTCGAATGGTCCGCACAATGTTACTGGCGTATATAGCTGACTACCCGGAGCAACAACTCATCGCATGCGTTAAGAAGAATGTATCGCCCATATCTGTTGCGAGTTACAAGACGTATGGTTGGGCTGCTCGACAACGCCTTCGTTCAGGAGCTTCGACATTGAAGCGCATCCGTGCCGTACTCATGAGGAAGAACATTGTTGCCACAAACATCAAGCGATATCACAAAGTTGCGCTAGATTTCTCTCTGAACGGAGTCACTAAGCCGTTCTGGAGAGACTGGGAGAACGCAGATCCTTCCAGGTTTCTCGCTCCGGATTTCCTCCATCAACTTCACATCTTCTTTAACGACCATGTTCTCGATTGGGCGAAAAGTCTCGTGAACGAGAAAGAGTTAGATCGTCGGTTCATGGCATTACAAAAGCGAGTCGGGTTCAAGCACTACGCACAGGGATTCTCTCGCTTCAAACAGCATACCGGTCGCGACCACCGCGACATCGAGCGAAGCTTCGTCGGCGTCATACGTGGGCACCCTATGGTCACTCGACGTATAATGAAGGCCTTCTCCTCGATCATGGAAGTCATCTTCCTCGCACAACTCGAAAATCCGACGACGATCAGCCTCAATTTACTTGCGAAGTCGCTCAGAAACTTTCATTCAGTGAAGTACAGTCTCACTGACACTGGATTACGGGGTGGTACAAATCAGAACGGCAAATTTCACATTCCAAAACTCGAACTCATGCAGCATCTCGTACCGTTCACTCGGGAACTCGGTTCTCTCGAACAGTACTCGACTGAGCAAATCGAACGTTTGCACATTGATATGGCAAAGGATCCGTATCGCGCCACGAACAAGAAAGGCGACTACGAAGAGCAGATATGCAGGTTTTTAGATCGCCAGGAAAAAATCCGTCTTTTCAACATCTATATCTCTTGGAAGAAAAATCAAGTCCTCGAAAACGAGTCAAGGCTCCTCGAAACATCCCATTCCAGTCCGTCCTCGAATGTAAACCAGCGCGCAACGATGCTTACAGGAGGTACTCAGGACGTGCCTCGCGATCAACAGTGTATGATTCCCTTTCCTATGGATGAATTTCTTCCACGCCCCGAAGTATCACATTTCGAGGCACATGAGGATCACGTCCCTCGAAATGGAACGACTGCTTTCCTTCTTACCGACAGGATCTCGCGAGGCGACGTCGACGTTCGATACGCCGCCCGCATGTATAAGCTTCCCAACTTGCAAGCTGCTTTGGAACAATACTGGAATACACCCCGCTTTTCTCGCAGAATCTCTTTTACTCAAATAGACTGCTGGTATTCCGTGCGACTACAATTGAAATCGTACCTCAACCCGAATAAGGTTCTCCCTCCAAGCAAGATAATGGCGATACCTCCAACAAGAGAGAATCGCTTAGGATTTTGCAACTTCGTCCTCGTCAAGAACGGATCAGACTTCGCTATCCCGGGCCTACAAGGTGCGAGTTGCTTTCTACGGCGTCGAATTTTGAAACCAAATGTTGAATCCAGATTACTTCGTTGCTCAAGTGCGTTTGATTTTTCAGCCTTGCATCGACGAATGCGGCGAGGGGGACTTTTTCGTCTACGTGCAACCTTTCGAACCTGTCGCTTCCGCGTCTCCGCCCTTGCAAATAAGACGTGCCGCGATGTACACCGCAGAATACTCTTCTGGCTTATATCGTGTCAAGCGGGTGCTGGAAGACGACGGAACGAGAAAGGGATTTATCATTGATTTGAAAAGGATTTGGAGACCCATCGATCTCATTCCATGCTTCGAAGAATCTTGTCCGTCTCGTTGGACAACTGAGACATCTGTGGAGCAGGCGGAAGAATTTCTGGTAAACTATTACTTCGAAAAGGAGACATTTCATTCCTTGTTCATTCCTGCCAACTCCAATTGACTATTTTGAATCAAGTACAAGTCTTTGGAAGACTTTCACCATCTCGCCAATTTTATTTTCGCCAAATAATAAGCAAAAATCAGCTCATCTCGAGTTCTGGAACTTTCGATTTGATGAGTAAGCATGTCCCACGATTGCCATCCAAAACTGACTTTTTACGTCTTCTTCTTGTTCTTCGCTCTCGTCTCAGCAATGCGGTGAAAATGGCATCCGGGTCTGGTACGACAACCAAAGCTCGTAGGAGTCGTAGACAACAGAATTTGGATCCGTTGAAAGACAACGACCCGGAATTGCACATCAATGACGCGAATATGTCTCAAGACTCTCGACCCGAAGCCCCGCCTCCGCGGTCTAAGAAGCGTCGTGCTGTGGAGATTACCGGCGGCAGAGACGAGGATGAAGAGGTGGGTTTCTCAGCTTCATTTCTCTACGGAAGAATTTTTAAGTGACGCATTGACTTCTGCAGAAGAGGAAGGCGATTCGTATGAGTCCGCCTAATAATGAAGATCAGCAAATCGTAAGAAATGCTCGTCTCCTCTTTCAAGTTCGCGTCTGGATTCTTAAGTGATGTTTACCAGAAAACGGTCGTTAATGTTGTATACACTCCTTTAAACGAAGACTCGCGCGTCGATGAGGCGAATCAGCAGATTCCGAGTCGCAAATCACCACCGCGTTCATCTGCGCCAGCCATGGCGAGCAGTTCGAATCCGACAAATCTCACTTTCGTAAGTGCTGTTTCTTGTTGTACTTTATTGTTGCTAACCTTAGTGCTAGCTTCCGACGGGAAGTCAACTTCATCAAGCTGCTTCCTTTCAGGGTCCATCTGAAGAGTCTGCCGAAACTTCTTCCCAACGCATCGCTACTCACCAAGATGTCGAGGACCATGATCATTCCCGGCCGTTGCCACCGTACCAAGCTGGGGCGATCCAGCCGACAAACATTCCCGGCTCGCGCACCGTGGCGCATGAACCTGCATTAAACGATCCACGTATTGTATCTCAAGAGCAGGCTCATGCGATGCACCACAATGGTACCGTGCCGCCCAATGGAGGACAACGCAACGTGCACGTTCAAGCCCAAGCGGAGATATCAGCGCTTGAAGATATGCACCAGAATCATATCATTCAAGATATCGGCCACGCTCAAGCGAAGCAACAACTGTTCGAGTATTTGCAGTCTATTCCCGGTGTGACTCGAGGTCAGCAATACGCATTGATGCACGATTTGCCACTCTCGGGTATACCTGGCTTAGGATTTTTGCAAGCAAACGGTCTCCTTGGTATATCCCAGCATCCTCAGACCTTACCATTCGCAAATGCTCGGGACTCGAACTTGCATTATGTTGACGCGCATCCCGTCCCCTCTCAATCCACTCACGCTCGCAGTGAATATCCAATCTCCTCACAGCCTACGCAAACTCACGCGCATCCCGGCCCTTCACACCAAACGCGAACCCAGCCTACGCAGGCTCGCACCCATCACGGTCATTCGCACCAAACGCGAATCCAGCCTACGCAAACTCACGCCCACCCCGGCCCCTCGCACCCAACGCAAACTCGCGAGGTAGATGATGGTTCTTTGCATGCTGCGCTCACTCGAGAAGCAGATGCCGCTCCGTTGCAGTCGTTGCACCACCGCAATTCATATCCAGCCACGCCTCAGTATCTACATCAAAAAGTTCCGGAGCCCGCTCTCGGGTCACATCCTGTCGTCCAACCGTCCGACTCCGATTCACACCAAATTGACCTCCCGCAACAATCAGTTTCGGACCTTTGGCTTCACAGGAACAAAGGAAGACACACACAGAAGGGTATGCATATCGAGGGACCTCAAACACAAGAGCCACGTCGATTCGGCGCAGAGATCGGTAACACCACGAACAACGTCGCCCCTTATGTGGCTCATCAAGCTTGTACCCCAACGCAAAGGAGGTCGAACTCGCAAGTGGATCGGAACACACCAACCCCAGCATTTCAACCGAGGGCGCAGCGACCTTCCGAATGCGCAGAGGCGATCAAAGAGGTAAGGGTTTATGAGTCCCTATAGAATAATTTATCCTACTGACTACGGCGATAGAAACAAACTTTGCTTCCCGAAGAAATAAGCGCTCAAGAAGAAGGTTTTCAAAATGACGACGACATGGAAAGTGTGGATATGAACACGAAGTGGAATGAGTTCTTGAAGATAGACACTGGATTAGATCCCGAGGCCTACGAACGACCCAAAACGGCGCCATTGAAAGAACGCGCCAAGCAAAAGGGGAAGGAATCTAAGCAACCTGCTGCTAACGGAGTTAAAGTGAGTCTGCAGATCTACGTTTCTGTTACATTTGCTCAGTGTTCTTAGGTACGCCGATCTCCTAAGAAGCACGTTGGAAGTCTTATTGCCGATGTTAAAAGCAATTTTCGAAAAATGGATGATCTGACGGTTTGAAGTCGATTTATCATACATATGCTTACTAGCTAACTTCATTTCTATCAGCTGGAACAACTGGTATGGCCCGATGCCCGTGTTCGACTTGAACTGACACTTTCTTTCAGGGGGATATCAAGCAATATATTTTAGAGCGAGAAGTAATGCAACGCGAGTTCAACCTAAGTGCCGGTGCCATTGATGAAGTAGGGGCGCAGATCATTCAAAAGGTATATCAAATATTTTCACTTTTGCCTTGAGTTTTGAATTATTCGAAGAAATTTACGGGAGATGGACAGCGTGCATCAAGCGATCCACCTGCGCACAAGAAGGATTCACGTCATCACGGGAAGAAGCATACACGAAAGGACAACACAGGTTCGCTTTCAAGCATCGACGAAGGAGTGGAGCAGAATGACTCCATGGAGGCAGAATTGGACGCAGAAGCAGCGGCGGCAGCGCCGTTGACGGGGGAGGAAGGGGAGGAAGACGAGGAGGAGGAGGAAGCGTCCGAAGAGGAATACAGGGTACGTTTCAAAGTTATTGTTCATTTTTACTTTCACTGCAAAACGAAGCAGGGCTTTGTAGATGATAGCGACACGAATAAACAAAAACCAGATCGTGTACGTATCCCTTTCTCTCAATTGCACCGTTCTGAGACTTCGCCAAGGATCGTAACATCATTGCTGACCACCTGGGAAAGAACACTTCGAAGAAACTCAATGCCCAATCGAAGGAGTCATCGATGCGCAAACGATCAGCTGTTTCGACCGTGGATGATCGACCTCCAGTGAAGAAACAGAAGAGAATGGAGGGGGACACCGGCCGCGTCAACACCGTCGTACAAGCAGACACCCAACCACGCCGTATATCGGCTCCTCGAGAAGTCGAAGGAAGCGGGCGAATGGTGTTGGCTTCGAAGAGACGTCTCGGTGACGGCGGCACCAATGACGGCGGCAACAATGACGGTGGCAACAATGACGGCAGCAACGTCGGTGGTGACGGCGCCTACGACGATGACGGCGGCAACGGCGGAGGCAGTAACGACGAAGTTCCAAAGCAACACAGGAAAAAGCACAGAAAGAAAGGACGCGGACATAAGACAGGAGAGCGATCTAAGGACAGACACGATGTAAGTGATCCATTTCTGTTACATTTTTCATTATGACGCACCTACGCACGTCGTCGCAGAAACGGCGAGATCGAGATGCAGTCAAGCGCGCGGCCGACGCGATCAATGCTGATAGCGAGAGCGAGAACGACGAACCTTCATCAGGTAGGAAGAACAAGAAACGTAAGAGATCCGATCGAAAGAAGCGCAAGAAAAAGGACAAGAACAAGGACAAGGACAACCACAGCGACACCGATGACGCTTCCGACGACGAAGGTCGTAGTCCGAAGGTACCCCAACCCCACCAAATCAAGTTCTACAGTGGCGAACTGCTGGCATTGATTCGCTTGGCTCTTTTTTACATGCGTGTCTACTTACTGACGAAAAACGCTTACCCGAACAATTCCCAGCAATTCAGATGTGCAGACAAGTTCTACATCACCGCGTGTAAAGTCAAGTATGGACCCAGTTACAAAGGTATTTGTATCATTTCTCCCTCGCGTCATTTACTAAAACAAGTTCAGAACGGATGCCTAAGTTCACGGAGGGCATTTCGAGATTGGTAAGTACGAGTTCCCTTCTGATGAAAAATAACGATGCAAAGTTCTCACAGCTCCGAGATGAAGCATGGGTCATGCGCAATAAAGTCAAGCGAATCGTCAAGGATGTCGTCGATCGCGCGTACGGGCTGCACCCAGCGCCTGAGACCTTCACGGGAAGCAAGAACCCGAGCGTGATCGAGAAAGAAAGGAAAAGGTTTGTCCAGCAGAAGGTCGCTACTTTGCTAGCGAAATCAGCTCCTTACCTTTGCGGCACGGACGAGCATTCGGTGAGTCCCAGGAGCGCATTAAAGTACTTCATTGACGCTCCTCAAAGCAACCCGTCCCCTTCGGCCATCCAGCTATAACTGAGGTTGTCGGCCTCCTTGCTTTCTGCCCAAAGACAACGAAACGACCACCCACTTCTATCGATATTGACGCTTTCAAACCTATCCCTCTTCCTCTCATGGCATATGCTTGCACTGGCGTAAGTCAATAAACTTGCTTACACGTGCGCTCTGACCTGGCAATAGCTCCGTTATGCATTGGATGAGTACAAGACCGGCACAAGGAAAAAAATTCGATTCACAGAACTTGCATACGCTTCGCGATACCGGCGCAACTTGAGGCTTTTGAAGAAGATGGAGGCATCCAGGTCGAAAGGTCACATTTTGGCGGACATTCGAGACGAAATTTTGAATTATGGACGGTGAGTGTTGAGGCTTTGTGGATTATGGAAGCTAATTTTCTTCTCCCCAGCGCATTACTATCCGGATTCGCTGACGACGATTCTGATTCCGATGGTGGTCCCTTTGTACCCTCAAGCGACGGTGAGGTAGAGCTAGATACGGATGACGGCGATGTCAGCGACAGCGACTCGGAATCCGACTCGGACTCTGAGTGAGCATCGGCATTTTCGCCAATTTGAAAATCTCTTTTCCTTTCCCCCCATCATCACTTTCATGTTGCGCAACACGTCTTTAAAACCAACATTCGTACCTCTCTAATCAACTACACTACGCTCTTTCTTATAGCTCATTTTAGTTACTTTGAAATGTCAACGCACTTTCGCTTTCTTTCATGAGATTTGAAGACAGAACCCCTTTCGATTGGCGCAAGATTTATAGAGCATTGCAGTGGGCATGGGGAAAGGCGCAAGGCTGCAAATTTGCAAATCTGCAAATCTGCAAATTTGAAAAAACTCGCAAGGCTACAAAAAGACAAAACTACAATTCGGCAATTCGGCAGTTCGGCAGTTAGACAAAACCGCAGTTAGCCTAATCCACAAATCGGCAAATTTTCGGTATTCCTGACGCGCAAATCTTCGAACGTCAAATTTTCAAGGTCACTATTCAATTAAACAGCGCTATTCTGTCCTGAATGAGAGGCTAGTTACTAGTTTTCACTATTTCTTTCTACTTGGCTGATTAGTACAATTCAGAGCTAGTAGGCGCAAGTTAGAGGAAGCCAGTTTCGAGATGATGTCGTCTTGGTGAACTACTCCCGTACCGCGCCAATTCCGACCTTTCCAAGCGGCCCACGGTCAACAATCTCACCCTACAGCCCACCCGAGGGTCTCGCACTTCCATGTTGCACCTTCCTTCCACAAAAACCTCGCCAGTTCGCGGCGAAGACGTTGCTCTTGTAGCCCAGCCGGAAACTTTCATTGACGCACCTCGCGCTCTTCTACACCACCTCAAAACAAATCATTTGGCAGGAGACGACGGCCTGTTCTGCTATAGGACATCATCTCGCAGCCCGGTTCAGCGGCTTACCTCGAACATGTTCCTTGCACGGTGCAACCAGGTTTGGGCTGCGTCAAACATTCCCCGCATTACTGGGCATTCCTTCCGCATTGGTGGAACCACGGAATTGCTAACCTCTGGCGTTGAACCCGACGTCGTCCGCGCCATGGGCCGTTGGTCATCCGACAGCTTCCTCAAATACTGGCGATCCTTGGAACATCTCATCCCCAAGCACGTCCGAAACCGTTTATATGCGTCTCCGAACTGCGCTGCTACGAACGCTAGACGGAAACGACATAAAGATCGACGCACTGGGTGAGGCGCACCTCCAAGACCTTCTCGGCGCCTGTCGATCGGTGGGCGAGTCGCCTCATCGGTCGCGCGCCAGAGCTGGGAAAGTCTGCCGGTTTTCGAACAGACTTTCCCCGCGCTCTCACCCAAATTACAGTGTCGTAGGAAGATTAATTAGCATGTCTGTATATTTCCTTTTGATGTATCATTTATGTACATGTCTTTGAACGACGTAAGAACTACCTTTTCTAACCAATTGCACCTGTATATCTTTTCGATAACTCATTTATAGTTTCACTTACGTTTACACTTTTACTCGAAGAAGCCGATGATTTGCATGTTCATAGTCGTATTGGACGAACAAGAGAAATACAACTATCGCAAAAATAAGAAACCTTCAAACTTCTGTATCGATAGTTCTCGTGAGTGTAGACGCTTGGAGTACCGAAATTCAGTCAGCTCTCCTCATGGAAAGTACCGGAAATCATGAGCAACTTACCCATAGTCTTCATCTGAAGCGAAACAGGCTCGGAGACGGACGCGCTGCCAGCTTGACTGTATCCCATCCTCCCGTTTTGGGCACCGATTTCTCGTACATTGAGGATCAAGTGCGCGGAAAGGACTGCATGCGCAATTCGTTGTGGTCTTCAATTTAGATGCAAAAGGCAAGCCGTTTCAATCAGCCGCAGGTCAGACTGCTCCGTGACTGTACGCACTCAAGCATCACGTTATAATAGTAATTCTGTGGGGTAGCATTGAGCTCAGTGGGTTTCCTCCAAAACGGAAAACTGAACCGACCGAATCATCGATCACAAAGAACACGACATTTGTTGCTGAGATGACTTCACAATATTGGAATAGGCGCCCTCTTATTAGCCAATACTGCTTTCCACAACGCGCCAACTCACCAACCAGAGATACCAAATATACGATGCCTAGCAGCGAAATTAGGTCCGCAACTATATGACATACTCACAGACATACCGTCACGATAGAATATGTGCACAAGACGACTGCTATGACGCCTCCCTAGATCCAGAAAGTAAGGTTGTTTCACGTCAAAAAAATCTTTTGGTTCACAAACAATGCATGACGCCACGCCATAATGTCAGCACGAGAACGTCTGTCCACTCGGTAAGACTGGGGGAAATGCATAGTCATTTGGTCTCGTACTTAGCTCTGCTGCCATGACACACAAAAAATCCACGTAGGCACCATCAGCTTTATCTCCGAATATAGGGAAACAATTTCGGATATTAGGGATCGGCGACGGGACGACTGTAAAAAGACAATTACTCGTCAGTTCAGTATAGCTTATGAGGTCATATTCACAGATAAAGTTGTCATCCTGGAAAGATGAGCTGAGTTTGACGACCGCTAGGACTGCAGAGCCCTATCGAGATAAGAAAGATCGGTTCAGACATGGAAATCAGAAATAAACGATGAGCTGTTACTGACGACATCAAATGCTATCAAGTACCATAGGACATAGCGAGAAAGACCCCAGAGCGCACAAGTGCGTATGAGGAGGATGACTGGATAGAAGTAAGGATGCGTAGCGAACGAGAAACACGGCGCATACGTTCTGCTAAAGCTATGCCAACAAGGATTATATCTGAGTGGGGTTCAGCGCATGATATTCAAGGGGATTTAAATCACGGACAGGTCGAGGCAGTGTATATTGTCGAACAGGCCTTCAGAGAATGTGAGAGCCGGGAAAAGGAGCTGCAGTCCATTGCCTTACCGAAAGACCTAGACTGGGATTTAAGAAGACTTGCAATGACCTTTGTCAACAACTGTCAACTCTACGCGAGCAACAGCATACCTAGGAGAATCATAGTCCCATCTACGAATGCAAGATACTTCGATGCAATGTATACAATCTTTACGAAAGTCCATTTCGAGCGCCAAACGTATTTAATCTGTTTTCAGAATCTGGAATAAATGATACTTCCTGGTCAACGAGAGCAAAGCGCACCTCATCATCAAGAGAAAGAAGCGCATCATATGCCTGAGGTCATCGTAAAGTAAGGAATCAATATTCCACTGTCCATGCACGCACAAGGAATGTTACTGCTGCCACTGCGTATAAAGAGATCAGCTGCCAAGCTCTCGATTTACTGGCTGGTACGAACCATTCACATACTGCGTGGATTGAGTTTAAAGGACGATCAAGACGAGAGCTGCAATACTCACATTGACATTGACCGACTCCTTAGCTCGCTCGAGGATGAAGGACTCAGAAAAGGTGGGCTCCAACATGCTATGAGAGATTCTGGGGGCACATGAACCGAGAGCGCCATTCGCCGTATATGCGCACAGTAACCTCCCCTTAATATAGGCTGAAGGAACGCTGACGATGGAACATTCGATCTCACTCGCACATCTTCCTCCGCCACTGGAGGCAAGGCATCCAGCTGATCGAGTTACCGTCACTTCAGCCGTGCAGTGGTGCTCGAAGGCGTCAGTTGTGCAAGTAAATCTATAGAGCTGTTTGTTCTCTCAGTATCTTGTCAAATAGATAGACATCGAAGAAAGCACTTGCCTCGTATAAGACTCGTTCCCTTATACTGTGCACAGCTACACGACCTTGAGTCCCTCGACGACGCCGTAGCTTGATATGGCTACCCCATCATCCTTCGTTTCGTTCGAAAGGTCGCAACGCAACGCATAGTCGCACGAATCGATTCGAGACAGTGATCACTTTCCAATGCAAGTAAAAGAACAACATGTCGACCATGAAGTATGGATGTTTGATAAACCTTCTCTCAAAGCAGAAGTTCCCCTCCCCTTATCAACAGGTGACCGACTCACTACCTGCATTCCTTCCACGACCTCGAATCGCCTCATAGCGCGTTTCCTGGAACCTGGAACCCGAGATTGGCGCGGTTCAAGTTGCTCCTAGGATCACAGAGATGAACATGTTAGAAGGCATTACACGGTCGTTCCATTCATCAGCAATCATACCAAAAAATAACATAGCGCTTTCTTAAAACAGATAAGATACCACAAGGAGTCACTAATCTTCCAGACCTCGAAGTTCGGAGGCAAAGCTTGAAGCTTCGGCGTGTAAGTCGGCGTTTATGCAGGAAAGTACCACCACCACGGTGCAGTTTTTACACTGGGCCAGCTTATTAGGTTTGTTTGAAAGCTCGAAGATCATCTTTCCTAATGTCTCCGGTGAGATAAGCCATGCTATGAAAAGATGCGTGTATCAGTGTACGAGTGTGGAGTATGTCTGGACACGCACAATTTCAAGTTCGATGATCATCAAGCCTCAAATGCCTTTCTAGCTGCGAGCGAACGGCGCTTTTCCTCAAGAGTCACATAGCTGTCAGGCCGACTCAGGCGTACATGCGAAGCAGAGGTATTTCAGTGTTCGTCGTTCAAGTTGTTCGATTGAACATGTCAGTGGGAGGTCGACTCGAAATTTCGAACAGTGTCTTCGGCTATTCCCGGGATAGAATCTCACGGAAACCAAGCGCGCTTACTTTGGCGCTTACTGTCCGACCATAACAACTGGACCGCAACGTCATTATTTTATGGAATCTAACAGAACATATACTACATATTGCAAACGTACCCCGCAAATACACGACAGATAAACACCTAAAAGTACAATATATGAATTCAAAGTGCTTCCAACGGTTAGGTCCGCCGAGCGCCAGGACTTGAGTCGACCCCGCCCAGTGTCCCCAACTCCACCTGTACCCCTTCCCGATGTCTCGTAGCACCAGACGCATTCCCCACATTAAGGGTATAGGCATGGTCCTCCTCGACCGTCGCCTTCAGCGGCAACCCCTCCATGAGCAACGCACATGCAAGCCCAGCAACTCCGACGCCGAGCAGCACAAACCAGAACACCCGCAGACTGTCCGCGAACGCTTCGCGCACCGTAGTCCGCAACGGCTCGTCCAGCGTCGCAATCACCGGAATCACGGAATACGCGAGCGCAGTGCCCGAGCTTGAGGGGAATTGCGCTAGGAACTCTGCGGGGAGCTTCTTGCCGAGCTCATTCTGCAACACGGTACCGCCGACGGTGACCGCCCAAACCTTATTGAATTTATGTCAGTTCATGTGAGTCATGTTTCTCGAGATGACAAATACGAACCTGAGAGAAATACCGGAAGAACATGTAAAGAGCAATGGCACTTGCATTCAGCGCCTGCGGAATGGGTGCTAGGACGGGGTATAAAGATCCGGCCAACAAGACACCCAAAGCAACACCGGGGATGACTTGCAATCCTATCGCAGTCGCAAGTTTAGTGTCGGCTCGAATTGTGGTGAGCAACCCCGCCCCGACGATCAGTAAAACCCAAGCAAACCATATCTGAGGACGGTATCTCCCAGTCCTCGCGACACTTATGCCAAATAATACGGAAGGAGGGATGATGCTGTAAGCCAGCCCGAAGGAATTGATTCCTGACCGCACCGGACTGGATCCTTTGCACGCTTGGAAGTATACGGGGTAGTAGTCTATGGAAAAAGTGTCAGTGGTGACAAGATGTGCAGGACGGAAACATACAGACGACACCGAGGAGGTAGAACATCGCAAGCATAGACTGAATATATCCGCTTATTCCGGTGACGGTACTGGCCACTTGCAGCGGAACCTAAAGCACATAGCGTTTCCGTTGTCGGATACTGATAAACGAATATGACATGACATACCACAGGATTGCGAGGGAATTTAGCCTCGTAGAAAAGAAAAGCAACGAGTCCGAGGACACCAAGAATGAGAGGAACGAGTATGCGAGGTGAACTCCAAGGAAATTCGATCCCCCCATCAGTGAGACCAAATACCACGGCCGAGGTGCTGGCAATCACGAGAATGTTTCCCCTAAACAATACTCAATCTGAAATTCCCTCAACACTTATAAAAATTTTGTAAACTCACCACCAGTCCTGCGATTCCATCTTCTCTTTAAGAGTGCTTTTCGGGTAACGAATGTCCACGTAAATCGCAACGAGCGTGCCAACGAACGCACAGATGGGAATATTCATATCTGAGGTCTCATGAGCTCCGCGGACTGTTAAAGGATATGAAACATAGATCGACATACAAAAGAACCAACGCCATTGCCCATGGCTTGCGAAGGCGCCGGCGATAACAGGCGCAGTTGTTGTCGCAAGGCCGAATCCACTAAGAACGTGCAACATTAAGAAAGCACATTAAATTCACTATCCCAAACGAAAACGTACATTGAAATGAAGCTTTGGAACTTTCCTCGCTCTTTGAGGGGCACCAAGTCGGAAATCACGATCGAATTCAAAGCGTTGATGCCTCCAGCTCCGCACCCTTGGATGGCTGGTTCGAAGTAATGTGAATAAGTCAAAATTCATTTCATTTAAACAACGGACGTACTACGTCCAACGATGAGCACTGAGAGTGATGGTGCTGCGCCGCAGATCGCGCTACCAGCAGCGAACAGGAATATCTGAAGAAGCATGGTGACACGTCGCCCAAACACCTGAAGAATATTCAGTTGCGAGTTCCTAGTTTTTAGTTTCAATTAATGAATACCTGAGCCAAACTTCCACTGAGTGGCATTAGAGCTGTAGCTGCGAGGGAATACGCGGAACCAATCCATTCGAATTGAGAGCCATTCAGATCATGTATTATGACCGGAAGCGCCGTTGACGTGCCACTCTGAAGAACAGCCAGTGAGCGAATGGGTTAAAATTTCTTTTTGAAATACAGCTCACCAGGTCAAGAGCCATTAGAAACGCGCATAGCATCAACGAAAGGATGCACATCCAAAATTTGAAGCCGCGTTTCGGCTGCTGACTTCCTCCAACATCGTGCTTCGCGTCATCGACACTGGCCGCACTGGCACTGGCGGACGCAAATGAGTTCAAATGTTCGGATTCAGTGGTTTGGGCATGGTTATCTCTGGCCTTCAACGCGTCCACGACGTCCAGGGAATAAGCGCTGGACTGGGCTGAGGGTGGGCTCTGCGCAGAGGAGGGTATGGCTGCCATGCTCGTGCACAACCATGGACAGGAAACGCCTCCGGATGCTGCGAGCGGAGGACGACGTCGGGGAGCGAGTTTAAGATAGAAAGCGGGCGGCGTTGGGTGAATCCGTACATTGGAATGGGAATTGCACTGAGATAGAAGGCGATCTGTCCGTCAAAGAACATGAGAAGGGAGCACAAGGTGCAAGTGGTCACCGATCATCGACGTGATTGGCCGAAAATATTGCGGGCTTTAGAGTGGCGGTGCTTGTACTATAGGTGGTTTGTTTTCAATGCTCGTGTTCAATGTGCCTCTGACCCTCTCGTCTCCAATACAGGTTTGCTTTCATTACAATGAGACAGGAGAAGCTGTTCTAACTATTGACTTATAGTGGCTGGAAAGCTCTCCGAGAAGGCCGCAAATGGCAATGTACGAGGAGTTCTGGCGTGGGCACTACTGTAATATTCGTCCTGGAGAAGGGAACATCAGTCCTAAGTATAATGCTTACTGAGTTTCTGCGACTGTGACTGACAAATATAGGGGTGGGTGTCCGTCTACACGTACGGTTCCGTTGTGGGCTGCCAGCGGCACTACTTCGTGATGGTGAGGTCTGCTGTACGCCTCTAACGCCTCTCACTTGTGGACACGAACAACCACCGCTTCTTCGACTCTCCCCGACATGGACAAATATCATACTATCAAGATGGTGATGCAGTCATTACGGGCGTTCATCGCAGTCTACCTTCCTCTGCGCTGCGATCAAATCGAAGACCACCTCGAAGCACCCAGCAAACAAATCCCCGAGGTTCCATCACAGAACCAGCACCACGACCCTCCTTCGAACGCTGTCGACCTATCCAACAGCGACTGGTGCAATACATACGCCCCGAAACCCACTCCAACCCTCTCACCCGACGAGCTCTACGGGCCCACCCCGTATGATATCAATTTCGTCTTTCCCTACCTCCCACACTCCCTCGAGACGCGCCAGATCAAGCTCGTGCCCTTCGTCCCGCGTATCCACGCCCAAGATCTATTCGAGCATGCCACCGCCTGCCCGAGAGATTTCAGCTACCTTCGCATGCCCGTCCCAGCCACGCTCGAGGACCTGCTAACCCATTTCGAACTCCACATCCGCCGAGACCCCTCCAGCATAGCATTCGCCGTCCTCGGTCGCGAAGACGAGGACCACGAGTGGGACTACGGCGCTGTACTGTGCCTCACAGGCTGCGATCCTGAGCGCCTTTCCGCTGAGATTGCGACCGGGATCTGCTTCCGTCCTTACGTCCGCTCCAACGGTGCCATCCTCGCCGCCACTCTCCTCGCCCGTTATTGCATGAATTCCACCACCGCGAGTCCTCCAGGACTCGGCTTGCGAAGGCTATCCTGGATCTCGCATACGAACAACATCCCTTCGTTGACCATCGGAAGCACAATCGGCTTCAAGGTTGAGTCTATTCGGCGGTGGCATCGCATGGCGACCGACGGGAAAGCGAATAATGGTCGCGCCTTGCGTGATGGAGATCCTTCAGGTCTACCGGGTGTAGATGTAAACACTTTGGTCATGTGTTGGGAGGATTGGGAGGAGGAAGGTTCGAAACTAGCTGAGCAGATTCTGTCAAGCCGTTTATTGCATGTAAAGCACGGCTGAAATTCGACTCGCCTCTACTTAATGACATCCGATCGACGCTCTCTAGAATACATTTCTATTATTTTGTACATAGTGGACATTTTATGGACAATCTTATGACATTACTCATACGCTACATAATTCCTTGCCGTCCCGTTGAACCAATACAGCCACAAGTACTTCAATTGAGCTGCTTCAACGGAATGCTGTTTCGCTTCTTGACACAGTCTTGCAGATCATGTGCCTGGATTAGGTCTTCGTACTCGTATAAACTATCCTCGTCGTATTCAGCCGATATCGCACTCATTCGTAAGTGCAGCCGCGCGACGGAGACCGAGTATAGACTTGCACCGAAGCTATTTCAACAATACGTGAAAATTTATTAGCATCTCCACGTCTAGAAAAAGCGTCCAGCAGCGTACCTGATTCCGAGTACAGCCAATGATGTCTGAAGATAGCAAACATGCAACGCTATCAGAACAGCAAAATCGTCGTCGCGATGTCGAACTCACCGGTGCCGAGATGTTCAGAATCAGATTTAGCAGTCGAGTGCCTGTTTTTCAAAAAAATGGTGAGCAAGATAAATGAGGATTGCGTGAATGTCCTACTGAGTGTCACCTAAACCGAAGAAAATATAAAATATGAATAGTGAGGAGACAAGAAAATTCATACCAAGAAGAAGACCACGCCGTCTTTATACAGAAGTGATACCAGTCTTTGCGTGGCCGCCCGAGGTCGAGACGCCGTATTCAAGCACAGCAATGCGAAGGAATATACTTCAAGCACAACCTTAGTCGACCCGTCAATACAACACAAGAGAACGACGTATTTGCCTTGCGCACCGCAGGAATGTAACAACCAACAATCAATCTTGGCTTCGACAATATATCGCACGCCTTAACCACGAGAAAGTTGAAGAAAGCAACACCGTGATTATCTGTGGAACGCAGGAATGAGGTCAACTTCAAACATGAATACATAGAAACAATGATATTCAGTACCTTTGAGGGTTATCGTTATCAACACACTGCAAACCACCGTGACGATGTTCGTCAGGATCCAACCCAGCGCAATTAACAGTCCAAACCCCTTCCCACAACTCCATAGTCGGATCAGTTGGAATAGTACAAGACCTACACGCACACCATTAAAATTTTACGCGGAGGAGGTTAGACATAGAAGCTCACCGCTCCCGAAGGCAAATGCGAAGATGTCGATGAAGATTACGGAAATCGCGGAGCGAAAACAACTGCAAGAGAAATCAGAAGAGGCGGTAACTTTAGTGATGGGTTATTTACTGTCACAATTCTCGGTGAGCTTTGAAAGAAGTGTAAAGTATATAGTGAATAAACCAACCCTTTCAGCCGACATGTTTCCATCGGGGATGATGACTATCACAAGCCTTTTCGTTACTCATTCCAAATTTCAATCTTCGTAGAACCCACCTCGCGATAGGTAGAAGGATGCGAATATCCAGTTTCCATAACGAGTGATGAAGTACGCGACTTGGACGAGGCGATGGTACCTGCCTCCCCTTACGAGCCAAACGCGCTGTAGCTCTTCGGGAAACGTCAAGAACGTATCATAGATAAGTACGGAGAGTCCGGAAACTGTAACAATAGGTCTTCAGAAAATCGTCGGGAGCTTTAACACTGCGAAAAGAACATACACGCTAAATAGCGCACAACATAAAGGTGCTGGATGTCGGCAAGTAAGGCGGATGGGATGGTGAACATCGGTGTCGAGAAGTCTGGCGCGGGAAAAGCTGCACACAGACGGCGAGCGTTATTTGAGTTGCGCACTAGCGTTCAGCGTGAGCTCGCACTCACCTTAAGAGCCCAATGATGAAGCGTGTTTGCGGACTATCGTAGACATAGAGGGATTTGATTTGTCCTTGGACCTATAATAAAGTAGAGTGTGATGATGCGGTGCATATATTTCAAGCCACACATCAATGGGAATGTGAATTACCTTCACTTCCGCTGTCACTAAGCGATCCTCGAAGCTGGGATGATTGAAAGACGTTACCACATGTTAGCTCTGGGCTTCGATGGGCTTCGATGTCCGTTGTTGCTGGGAGAACAAGAGGGCTGTATCATTTTTTTCGCTCCACGGAGAGTGCGGGGCAATCCACATGCGGAACAGTAGCCAACCGTCTTTCATTAAACATCATGTTCGGCGTCTTAGTCTTGACGCGCGAGCCCGCAACGAATATCCCGAGAGATCCTGTACTGATTTGTTGGGTTCAGAGAACAAACCTGCTCAAGCGCTCAAGCTGTTCGTCTTCTATCTATTGCGCTTTTTATAAGGAAAAGATCTTCTTCGAAACGCATCTGAACCGACATATGATCAGCTATCAATTCCCAGCGCTTTTTTCATAACTAAACGCACCGAATAGCGAGGCGTTTGAGGTTGAGATCTCATCGCATGTCGCGTATTTCCAAATCCTTGACGCTTCAAATCACGCCGCGAGTCCAGTTCTCCCGGATATAGGTTTGAAATCTGGAGAAGCAGTCGTGGTGTTTGCCTTTCGGTGGACTTCCATCTGTTGGTAGTATTTATGGATTGAAGATGTTACACCGCTGGTTCTTCCGAGTCGTCCGGTGTTCCACCGATAGATTGCAGAGACTTCAATAATGCTTTTACACGGGGACATCGATAAGAGTGTGAATTCGACTTGGTTGACCACACATAATCAGGATGTCGAACTGAGAAAGTCGGTGACCTTCAAGCTGAGGAATGGGAGAAACTTGTTGCCATCGATGAGAGACGGGCCGCCACGCCTTGGTTGTTGCAGCATGGAGGTTCTTGTCCGCTCGTTCTATACATCGAGGAAAAGGTCGTATCTTCAGTCTAACAGCTCTGCAGATTTCAGATTTCAAGAAGATGACGGTGTGAAGCCAGCGGGCACGATGGCCACGTCGATCAAGTTGATCAACCAATGGATGTGGCTGTACTAACAATGACTAACAGTGAAATCGGAGAGAACACTAATCGAGCTAATTTATGGCAAATATTTCACAGAAAGCTAGCTTTTAGTCCGCGGTATTGGTCTCGTACGCCATCGACGATGCTTCGAGACGTGAATCAAGTTCGATAAGATTGGGCTGAATTAAGATCGGAGAAATTTTGTGTTTGCTCACCCATGGTCTTCATTTGTAGTGAAACAGGTTCCGATGCGGAGGTGCTTTCGTCGAATCGGCTTTCACCTGTGCCCTCATTTCTGGACCTGAGTTTTCGAACATTGAGGATCAAGTGCGATGCGAACACTGCGTGGGTGATGCGTTGCGGTCTTGTCGAGTTCGATTCGTATTAGGAAAAAAAATCTCTTGAAGATAAAACATATTGTCTTACTCGAGCATCATGTTGAATAGTATGTTCTATAGGGAATATGATATCAGAGTGAGATATCGTGTCGTCAAACAAGAGATAAAACCTTATTGTCGGACAAAAAGAATGCAATATTAAGAGCAGAGATAACTGAGTAGGTTTATCAGCAAAAAAGCAGAGCACCGAAGACATGGGATTCAATAACGTACCAGGGATAGACACCAAGTAGAGTACTCCTAAGAAGTGGGTTTAAAGATAACCCTTCTAGATATCTACTGCGAGCTCACCGTCGCGATAAAAGATATGGACGAGGCGGCTATTGCTGCGTCTCCCTTTTTTTTACAAGGATTAACTAAAATGAAGTCTATGCTGAGCCGCGACGTACAGTGCACGACCCCTCGCAGCAGCGTCAAGAAAAGAACATCTACAGAATGGTTACTAGTAAGCACCGGAAATTGGTTACGAGTGTCTTGCCATACTCAGCTCGGCAACCACCAAACAAACAAAATCAATGTATGCGTCGTCGATTTTATCATTAGACACATGGAAGCAACGCCTGACGGTAGGGATGGGAGACGGAGCGACTGCTGGAAAATGAGAACTAGACTAGCTTTCGAAAAAAAAAACGCAAAACCCACAAGGGATACTATTGTTTTGAAATGAGGAGCGCAGCTTTATTATTGCGAGTGTAGCGGAGCCCTTCAATAGCAATCGAGGTCAGATATCCGTTAGTGCAAACGATATCTTAATGGATCACATACAACGTCAAAAGCGATCAGATACCACAAAACATAGCGAGAAAGGCCCCAAAGAGCACACGTGCGAACGAGGAGAATAACTAGTAACGATTGTCAGAGCATTGAACTAAATATCAGACACTTTTTTTTCTTACTCTCTGCAAACACTATGCCGGCGAGTATGAAATCTGAACAGTACTTATTGGTCGACCGAAGTTCAATAATAGGACTCGCAGCTTACAGGTGGTAATGCTGTACAGTCTAGCACAGGACTTTGAATGGTAAGACGGGTGGATAAAAACCCTCTGAAATTTCTCTTACTGATGGGCTCAGACTCGAATTGAAGAACACTAGAAAGGCATTTCGTAAGCGGCCAAAAAATTGAAGTTTCGATTACCTTACATATGAGCATTGATGTTCCATCCAAAAAGGCGAGGTATTTGGATGCAATATACACGATCTTCACAAATGTCCATTTCGAACGCCAAACATGGGTTATCTGCATTACAACATGTTGAGTAAAATTAATGCAAAACTTCAAGCGTCCTGATACCTCGACGTCAAGATTTAAAAGAGTATCGTATGTCTTTAAAACTTCTGTTCAGCAACCACCATTCGACACAGCGCCATTCGGCGACAAACGTACCAAGAACGTCATCGCAGCCACTTGTGAAAATTTCAATTAGATTGTCCATTCGGATAACGAACATACGAACAGTTAACATACTACGTGAATTGAAATCAATGACACAACATACAGCAGAGGGAGTAAAAATGGACTAACATTCACGTCTATGGCTTGCTTAGCCCGTTCGAAAAGGATAGAATTAGGAAGATATTGTTCGGACATGTTATGAATGAACCCACGGAGAAAACCAGCATACTTTATGTAGGGTATTTCACTCCAAAGCCGTGTCGTTGCGAACATAGAAGGCACTCGTACCTCCACTGGATATGGTCACAGTTCCTACTGCGTCGAGCTGTCCTAACACCGGACAAACAGCATCAGAGTATTGTTGGTATATGCATCATATGCTGTGGATTTGATTCGTGATGTTCTGTAACATTCGCATTAGCATCTGAGGATCAAATTTGGAGAATCGTACACCGCTACCTTCGTAAAGAGGCCCTCCCATCCAAAGAAACATCTGATTCAATTAAAACATCACGGAGTCACAAGACAAGAAGGTTTGTTCGAAGTTCAATTCTGCTGAGTAGAATTCTTAAAATATTTGGTTCAGATCCCCGTCCCCACAGCGCAGTATGCATTGGTTCGCAATCAACAGGTGCCTCTTCGACACTGAAGAGTCACCTGTTGATGGGTAACTTCAGCATCAGATAGGCCAATGAGGACTCGAATCCCTTAGTTGTCGAGGGAAAGCAGATAGCGACGCGTCGTCCACACCAGCATACACGTACGATGAACACCCACAGCCGCTGAATCGAGTTTAACGTACCACAAAGACCACATAAACAGTCTATTTGACGCTGGATAGCGCCCTGTAGGTTAGTATAACGTCGCGACGGGCTGGACAGCGAGCGGAAGGGCGGGAGTTGATATAACGTTGATACAATGATAGTCTACGTCGCGTTGGATTGGCGTGTGGAAGACTAACCACAGGTGTTCGGGGTACCCCCTTTGGGCATGTTGTGGTCAGACTCAGAGTCACCGTTCGTCTTCAACTTGAAGTTCAAGTCTAAGAATCGAGCGTCGAGTTTTCAACGACGTTGTTGTACTTCTACTCATGTCAGCAATCCCTTGTTCCGCCATCATGCAAAAGCAGTTTCTGAGTCTCTACGAGTCGGCGGCAAAGGCACGTGTGGTGTTCTCCTCTTACATGATGAAGGGCGAGCTGCCACGATACAAGCGAATCGAAATGTTGGATACCTTTTTCCTTCATTGCCTCTACATCGACGGCGTAACCTCTCGAAAACATAAGGATCCCTTCGGATACTATCTTGCTCCTGTTTCTCGTGAACGCATCCCTCTGTTCAGGAAGATATCCATTCCCAGCAAACCTTGGTGTGCTGAAGACGATGAGGAGATCGGGAGTGTCGCTCTCTTTCTGATCGATCGGAAGCCTTTCGAACAAAACGGAGGGCTTCTCCATGGCTTGGGGACGTATCTGGGATATTTCATGGAAGCCGACGTGACGCCCACGGCGCTCATCAAATATTGTAGGCTGATGAATGATCACCTATGGGAGTTCGAAATCAAGGATGATCTTCAGGTAAGCTGCCATACCTTTTGATAAAATTCAAGTCCGGACTCTAAACGCTCGTAGAACGTTTCTCAGGGCTGCTGGTCCCACTTCTGTGGAAACAACACAGATGCGCACAGGCTGAAAATATATTATAAAGGTTTCGCGGACTCTGAGATCAAGACTTGGTACGAGGGGAAGGTTTATTCGCCCTTGCTTTGCCTCAACCGAAAATCCATCATGACAACACCTGAGAATGAGCGCACGAAAATATGGAAGCTCATATGTGCAGTGACTCTCACCGCACTTCGATTGGAGCCTGATCAAAAAGTGTGTTCGAGTTATGGGCTATGGCTCAGGAGTGAAATGTTTCCATCCGGTTCGCCCTCCATTTTTTGAGCTTTTCCCATTCTTTAATTTACGATGAACAGGATTACTAGTCGATATTGGACCGCAGGCCGAAGCTCCCAACAACTTACAGGAGGTGTTAAGCTGTCTTTGCCAAGAACCGTACGTCGAAATTGTGAAAACGGAAGGTACGACGTAATGCACCACATCGTCTGATTGCTTGTCCGATTACTCATGAAGTGGTAAACGTACGTGAAGGTGGTCGGCCCGTGACATCCACGCCTGCCATCTTACATAGTGATTCCAAAGCAAGACAAATTTCTAAGGGCGGGCCCTTTTATCGTGCAGTTCCCGAATCACGTCTGGCTGCCACGAATGCCACGTCCGCTGTGGAAAGGGACCTGGAAGTCAAAGTTCCGCTCGACACAACCGACTACGAACTTCTTCTTCCTGCGTTAGAGACCATGTTCATGCAAAAGCATAACACTCAAAAGGTATGGTTCGTCGATTTGATACCTTTTTCATACAATCTGACTCTCAAAGGGATTCGCACTTCGGCTTAACGATCCTGAATCTGGTCTAGACTCAGAGGAAGTGCCATCAGCGATGTACCTTGCATTGGACGACATCGAAATTCCACCACTATTTCTTCGGAAGAGCCAAAGGCGGCCCCCTGAAGAGAAGGCGACTATGATCGAAGAGGCTTTTGAGGTGTTGGAAAGGCGGTGGAAATACATTACATCCGGTAAGGGCGAGGACAGCGTAGATCGCAACAACATATTCGTGGACACTAGCCACGAAATTCACGAGTTTCTATAAGTCTTCACGATCTCTGCTTGCGGATGTACATGTACTGGCGGTAGTCGCTGACACTGTCCATCAATGAAATAAGGCACTCAATACGGTATTACGAAGGAACGAAGCACTTACTCGTGGGCTTCATATGAAAAGAGACGGGCGCCGCCGATGCATAGACATCGCCAGAAAGACTATGTCCAGCCCCATTATTATGCCTGAATTTTCTGATATTGAGCACCAGGTGAGAGGCGAGGATTGCATGCGCGATGCGCTGTGGTCTTGGGAGCGAACGTGTCAATATGGCGTCCTTTCGCGTTAAGTTTTTGACTAAATTTACTTACTCGAGCATTATGCTCCAGTAAAAGCCCTACAAGTGCAAAAACTCAATGAGCTCGAAGAATACTGGGAGGAAGGCAGGGCATACTGTGTTGAAATATTTGAAGAATACGACGTTTACGGCGGAAAATGCTGCGAGCTCTCGCATCAATACTCTCGCCCAACAATGTCTCCAACAACATACCGGCAAGAGATACCAAGTATGCGACACCTAATAATAAAGTCAAAAATAAGTCAATGTGATAAAAGTGCTCGCCTCACCGTCACGGTAGAAAATGTAAATAAGCTGATTACCGCTGCGTCTCCCTGTCCCAATGCTCAATTCACAAACATCCCGCTTGTTGAATACCCACAATGCAAGACCCCTCGCCACAAGGTCAAAAGCAGTATGTCTATGAGCAAATGAGTATGGCAGCGATCATCCATTTGCCAATGACGCACTTAGCTCGACCGCTATGAGGCACAGGTAATTGACGTATGTATTGACAGCGCTGTCGCTGAATATCGGAAAGCAACGCCGAATGGAAGGTATAGGCGACTCCACGACTGATGGAGTTGAAAGTTCAGAAATATCATTGGAATTCTAAGGAACTTACACTGAAACTTATTCACGTGAAGAGACTTCGTGAGCTCGACGACTACGAGCGCAACAGCGCCCTGTAAAGATTTAGGAATCAGCAAATATCAACACTGACACCAGAATCGCCACGTACGAAATCGAATGCGACGAGGTACCAAAGTACATAACGAGACAGACCCCAGAGCGCGCAAGTGCGCATGAGGAGAATGACTACAACGGCACTCAGGGAAAAACCAACTTGAGTAAACGAAGTGCAGATTACTTTCTGCTATCAAAATCCCGGCGACAATGACATCTGGAGATATATCAGAAAAGTGTTTCACCGCCAAAAATCCAAGGAGAAGCATACATGATGTAGCGGAGTAAAGCGTGAGGCAAGCCTTTGTTACATTAGTTCACGGGTCCGGTCGTGCACAAGCTCTCTGCCTCACCGAGGGTGTCATATTCGAATTGAAAAAGACTTTTAGAAAGACATTAAGTTACAGTAGTTAGATCGACCATGGCCGTACGCACAAATGAGAAATGCGACTGCATCAAGGTACGCAAGGTACTTTGACGCGATGTATAAGATTTTGACGAAAGACCACTGAGTTCGCCAGACGTAAGTTATCTGTAAGATAAATTTCGTAAAAATGGGACCAGGTAAAGGTAACTCTGAAATACTTCGTCATCGAGAGAAAGGAGTGTATCATAGCCCTAATCTGTGTTCAGATAATGGTACGGCTGGAACTTAGAAGAACGCACCAAACACGTCACAGCAGCCACTTTCGATAGAAATCTCAGACGGACGTTCGAGATTGAACGATTTTGAACTACGTACAGTTGACATACTGCAAAATTTGAATCAACGGGTAGACAATGAAAAGATCAAAGCGAAACAGTGCTTACATTGACGTTAATCGATTGAATAGCTCGCTCAATAATAAAGGACTCAGAAAACATTACACCCGACATCTGAACACAGCTTTCGCGGAGGGAGAGGAGCGATAACGTCGCCTAAGCACACAGAGGCACTTTATCTAAGGTCAAAGGTCATTCCGCGTGGAATAAGATGAACACTGCTCTCGAATAAGAACTTCCTTCGATCAGGATGAACCAGGTGGTGAACTGGTATTTGCGTACCACTATTGTTCCTGGAAGGGACGTGCTCATCCAGCTAAGATATCAAAGGCGACCGACGAAATAAGTGTTTAGGGTGTTAGTTGTCTCGTGAAGTGCTTTTGTGACCCTACCAGTTCTTTGTAAAGCCGTCGATATACCATCTCGCGACTCGGAGAATGGCACACCTCGTCTCGACTTTGGGAAATCTTCCATGACAAGTGTTGCATGGTCTCTCGTACCCATGCGCTGCAAGTGATCCGTCCTATAATCTTAGCAGAAAATCTTCAGATAGAATTGCACTTTCGCCGACATGTTTGTTCCAATCAGCTTCGAGACATGCGTTTTCTCCGAGAAAATAGCTTTCAGACAAGGCCCAACTGAATGTTCCTGTTCTATGTATCACGGAGATCAGCCGTTCATGGATCATTTATAGATGTATAAATTGACGAACCTCACTGCAAGTTTAGATTTCCCTCGAGCCATTCACAGCTCGCGTCGAAATCAATGCAGCACGAGAAACTCGAACCTCGCCGCTTTGTTTGCATCACGCAGAACTGCTGCGAACTCTGGAACCATGTTGATCCGTTCAAACGTGCGTTAGCTGGTACCGGATGCTATAAGAGACGATCGAGTAGCTTTGAGATATTCGCGAGATCTCATGAAAGTTTGGAATCGTTGGCGCGAAGGCAAAGTGTTGTGGTCTTGGACGTGTCGCGAGCCTCGCAATGAAAGCGACGGGACGAAGACATCAATAGTGTGGGAATGTATTTTCGGCATCAAAAATCGTCAAAATGCGTTGGGCCACGGCGAACGACAAAGGACTCTGCTCAGAAAATGTTGAAGGCTACAACCTCAGCCATACTTCGCGCGGAGCGTTGCTATGTATCGTCTTCGAAAGTTGTCTTGTGCGTACTAATTTTAAATTTGAACCACATCGCGTTGACTGACGTGAAGCGAAAGGACACAATGCAAACGCACACTTACCACCGAAGTCCCCTCGCGAGCGTCCAGACCAACAGCCCTAGAGACACCATCGCAACAAATTCGTGGATTCGAACGAGAACAAGCTTCGAAAATACTTCACGGTCGTGCAGTTCTACCTCCCGTTTTTCATCCTCAAACGAATGGGGTACCCGTCGCTCTCCTCCAACTCCGTTCATATCACCCCGAACTTCTTGGTCTCTTCTCCCACTTCGCTACTCATGCCGCCGCTGCCCTCGCCCTCCCCGTTTCGCGCCCTGCCCCACTTCCTACAAAAAGATCATTATGGACAGTGCCAAAGGGACCGTTCGTTCACAAGAAGAGCCAGGAGAACTTCGAGCGCAAGGTGTATGGGCGAGTGATCAAGGCTTGGGACGGAGATGAGAGCGTCGTTCAGAGATGGATAAATTACCTGGGGATGTACCCATGTCCAGGTGTCGGTATGCGCTTTGTTCGATGGGTGAGGGCACCAGTCGGGGTTGGGAGAGCCGTGTCTGAAGAGATGCTAGTGGGTTCTGGGAAGGATGGGATCTCAAAGACAGACAGGGCGCAGATGGAGGACGTCGCTCGCAGAATAATCAAGGAGGAGATGGAAGCTGCAGGTCTGAAATCAAAGAAGGAAATTCGACAATGATGTTTGAATTTTTACAGTTCGTTCTTTCGATTTCCTCTATATAACCTACCTCACTCCTTTCTTAGGCATACGCTAGATTACCACCTTATATGACCCATTGAAAGCTTTTATGCTCAGTGTCAAAGCTGATCTTCTGCCGGACTTCCATGCTCAAGTTGCGCAATTTGCAGTCTCGTCCGAATCTGCAAGACAGTGCAGGCGACGTCAGCCTTGACCAGCAAAAAAGCAGGACACCTATAGGCATGGCAGAGCTTCAAATTTTAGCCGATGGACATACAAATCTATCAGTTTCGCAATCTAGATCCGAATTGGACAACCTATGAACCATTCCCAAGTCCTTTGTGTTCGCGTGAAACATTGTGTACCCTCGTTCGGAAAATACTAGGTGCGTTTGTGACACCGTCCGAAAGGCGAATCCTCTCGCTCGCGACGGACAAGGGAAGGAGGGGAGCGGCTGAAACCGACCCAGGATGAGTCAGTCGCCCAGATCATATCCCTCCACAAACCAAGAAAGTGGCAAAGCAAAACGTTCAACCATCGCGCCCACCCATCACCGAACTCGCCTCGGGGCGACTCCGAAGGTTGCGCAGCTCAAACCCACCAGGGCACTGGTTCTCCTGCGAATCCGATCTGGATTCTGAACTGGAAAAGAATTGACTGTCCTTCGTGAGTTCAAAGGTGCTAGTGCCTATCCAACTTCTCCGTCGCTTTAACCCTCGACGACCAATGTCGATAGTAGTTACGTGGGTGTCATCGGCAGTCTCGAATTCTCTGATCTCGTAAAATGCCCGTAGCGACAACGTCAACCTATTGACCGAGACGCACGTCATTCTATAACGAGTGGGATCACGATTACAGTATTAAGCGCGGAATAAAGGACCAGCAAAAGGAAACTCACATAACGGATGGACTATGCGCGTCGGTTCGCATCATCGTTACTACCAAGACTCGTCACTGGTTGGAAAAAAACTTACGCTGCTGCTGCGTATTTGAGGCCAGGCTATTTGAAATACGACAATGAGTTCAGTGTAATTCTGATTACCTTTGGTAATACTAACCGGGGAAAATACAATCATTATCGCCCACGTCACGTACGCCGAGAAAACGACTCTGAATGAGATGACAGGTGAGACTCAACTGAGCTATGAGATGGCGGGAGTGTTTACGCATAATAAAGAATGCCATGCTTCATTATCAGCACGCGCGCGCCAACAAGTGCACGCTCCTTGATAATGGCATCTACCGTCTTGTATACAATCAATCCAAAGGCCACAGAGTCGAAGATTGCCTGCATGAAAGGGAAGACGGCCGACTGGAAATTCGTTCTGATATTTACGGTCAGCCAGAGAAATCTGAGCAATGAGCTACCTTACATGCGATCTGAGGTCGAGACGAGGCACACTGTAGAGCCAAGGAGTCAATGCGGGCGATAGGGAATAGGGAATAGACGAACAGTGGAGGGCAGGGATCTTGCCGACGTCCGGGGGACCAGGTAAGGTTACGGCTTTGAGCACACATCAGTTCATACACTCGAATCAAAAATTTGCAGACTCACGATGAATACTTGGCACTAGGTATTCCCATAGTGAAGAGACGAGCTCCGCAAGAACATATGCCGTGAGCATCACAGCAATGTATATGTTTCGTCTATACAGCGCGTAGACTCTGTAGGTAGAGCATGGGCACAGTTCAAACTGATGTCGCAACATACGGACCTGAGCCCAATGATGAGATTTGTGACGACTGTAAGGGGAGTGCCTTCGGCGAACGCCTGCCAGGGTATAAATCGCATGCATACCGCTGTGTCAATAGTTGAGAAATTCGCTAAAATAAATAATAAGATTCAATCTACTGGCGTGTTGGCAAAAGCGAGCCCTTACCGATGACTTGAAGGGTGAAACTGAGCAATGCAAAGTAACGGTTCTGCAAAAAAATTCAGAGGGGCCCACCGCTTTGTCGAAGTACGAAGACTTGCAAACGTATAAGCAAAAGTGACTGAAATTTTCATATTGGTCACGGAGACTGGACGAGCAAGGACAATAGTTACGCACCCAGACTGAACTGCCGTCTCCAGATATAAATTATCTACGAAAGGAGGTTAGTTTCAATTTGAGTTCGGAACTCGAAGTGATACTGACTTCGTCGTTGAGAGTCAAGAAGTAATCATACAAGAATATGGCGTAGCACGCAATTATAGCATACTACAGAGTAGAGTTTAGTATCAAGTTTCGAGGGATACGACAACCAGCTCACTTTCTGAGCCGCTCTGGCAATTTATAAATTCAAAATTAAGAGAATGACAGGGAAAATTGCAGTGATATCTTCAACATACACTTGCTTGCCAGCAGTCGTCAATATTGGCCCTAATTCCGACAAGGGAATATCGGAGTCCATCCTACCTTGCGGAGGGCTTGCTGGCGGAGCGTAGGGGGTCAGGGATTCCTTCATCTCTGCGTGAGCACTCGGCCAATCTTTTATGCAGGCCGAACTATGAATAGGGCAAGAACATTGGCGAATCCGAACACAAAGTTAGTGCGGGCTGATTTTGAGAATCGAAGGTCCTGTGCACGCACCAACTACGCCACGAGTGTGAGTCGCCTGACGTATGGAGACGTCGCTATGAAGTTTGAATACCGGTGTGTGCTTGGTAGGAACTTGAATACGGAGTGTGCTCGCTTCGGACTGATAAGTTGAACACAAAATTCCAGAGGAATCGGCGTATTCCAAATCTAGTGAAGAAAGAAGAGCGGAAGAATTTCTTGACAAAGGCGCCGGAGTCAAGATGAAGAAAAAGGTGATCGAGATCCAACTGCGGTACTGCCAGTGTATCTCCGTGTATGATGCATCCGACGCACCACCAGTGAGAATCCTTAGATGCGATCGAAACATCTTCAAGGCTAACATCTTGACAAAGTTGATGTTCCGTATAAATGAATGACGTTGGAACCGAGAGAAGTTGTAATTTGAAGTTTTCTCCAGTGAAACTGGACATTGCAATACCAGATCGGAGACTCGAACATCGATGATTAGCTTGGCTTTGATTGTGACTGCACCAAATCAATCCTCCATGTAAACGTTAGAGAGTGGCGGTACTCACCCGATTTACGAGTTGATAACTTATCGAGTTTCTTCGACCGTTCTTCTTCAGAGCTTCGAAACGTGCTCTTCCGAAAAGCACGGCTTCGGCGTTTGCCGACATGAACTCAAAAGCTTGAAGTTCGAACACACTTCGCTCTAACTTAACAATCTTCGAAGACATCCCTCGATCTTCGAATTCCCCTGATCTTGAGATTCCTGTAAGCTCCTCAGGATGGAAAGGATGTTTTCGTGAGAGAGGGGTTCGCGGTGGAGAAAAGAACCTTAGCTCACCGAGTCGGATGCTTGGAGCTCTAGATTGTCAAAGCTGCAAGTCAGTCAACTGCTTCTCTTCCGAATTCTCGGGACCATGAAACAATCATATAGTTTTTCTGCGCTCCAGTCTGTCGTAGTTTTCCCGATGAAACCTCCCGCCGAGAGTAGGCTTGAAGATGCCTGGTACAATGTACAACTTGGAAGGAAAGTAGTTACGCGCGATACTAAAAGTCCAACACACAAAGATTTACATACATGAATCTCGCTGAAACCCCAAATAGCTCGAAATTGTCAAGTGAAAGAGGTAAGGCAAGAGAATGTCAAACGAAAGGAGAGGACAACCAAAATGAGTGCGAAGGGGAATCTACGTTTGCAATGTTTTTCAGAGTCCTAACCGTGAAAAAGCCAAAGGGTTTGAGTACAAATGTCATGCATACAACTGAACGAACTTCCACATCCTGTGTCCCCGGTCGACTAAGCCAGCTCTTTGATCACGAACAAGGTCGCAATACCCGCCACCAGATATGCCATGAAGGCATCTACTTTGGCATTGGAAATGGCGAATGAGCCATCTGCAAGATTCAACGCGTCCGTAGCATTCGGCGCAGCTATGGAGGTGAATGTGGTAGCGTTGGGGAATCCTACTGGCACGGAGAGCGTAGTGGCATTAGGAGCTGACGCCGACGAAAAGAACGACGTAGACGTTGTGATGTTGGGCAGGACGATCGTTGTGGTCACCGAGCCGTTGATGACGGCCGTGGTGGTGTAGTTGTCGCAGGGAGATGACGTGCCAGTCGCGAACGTCGTGAAGTCTGTGGAAATCCCTGATGCAGTCACGGTCACGACTCCGACAGTAGGGGTACCGGAAACGACGGTCGTCGTGATGTTATCGTCGAATGTATATGCGGGCGCGGCGACGCAGGTGACGGAGGTATGGAAGTAGGATGTGGTCACAGTGCCAGTGGGAGGAGCAATAGTCCCGCTGACTGTAGTAGCGCCCACGGAGGTTTCGATCGTGACGAACTCACTTGTAACCTCAGTGGTCGTAGGATTGTTAACCGCGGTCACGATTGTCGCCGTCTCCGTCGTGATTCCTGTTGGCTCGAGAGTTCCACTACCAGTCGAATTGTCCACCACCGGATACGACGTAGGAATCACGACGGTGATGAAGTCGGTGGTCACGCCCGAACCGCTGTAGACCAATGAGGGCGCACATGTAATGAACGAGAAGGATTCCGTCGTGAAAGGCGGGGCGGTCATGATGATAGAAGTGATGTTTTCTCCAAATGTCGTAGTGGCACTTGTTATGGATATTGGGGTAGCCGAGACGACTGACGTGATTATCTGGGTCACGGAGGTCTCGCTCGCGAACGAGACGCTTGTATAGACAGCGTCGTTCTGGCAGCGACATGATTGAGCAACCAAAAGGGCGAGCGTCGCAAAACTTTTGAGTCCACTGAAGAAAGGCATTTTGTCGAAGGGAGAACGAGTTGTTGAGGGGGAAAAGAATCGTGCAGTACCGCGAAAGGCACATCGCATTCGCCTTTATAGTCATCAATGGCCCAATATTTCTCGTCGATCCGATCTCGCACGGAGACATGACGACCATGCACGTCCGGACCCGCGTCAGATCCCGACTGAAATTAAAAGGCCTCGGTCAGAGTCGTCGAAACGGTCATGCTACCCCGTTTTCCCATTGGCACGGACTGCATTTCGGGAGTGTCAGAGTTCGTCTCCTTGACACCAATCCCAACTCCAAGTGAAAGGGGATCCGCACAGTTGCTTCAACATTGGTATTTCCAACCCAAGCTAGCAAGAGAACCCCCTTCCTGAAGTCATTACCAGGAAATCGGGTTGGGCATCCCCCGTGTAGCGATTAGCAAATCCATCAGCTGACGTTCTTGTTGCCAACAGGTGCAAAGGCCGTTGGAAAATGTAAGTCGAGGCGGCACCAACATCGCAAAGCCAGGAGCGACATACCATATTCCAAGACGGCGAGTGTATCCCCGCTACATGAAGACTTGCGCTAAACATACCAGAGTGGTCACGTTCGAGTGATTGCGCAGTGGATGTGTGATTTGTTGTCCCCAATTGACGTCGCACAGCATTCCAGTTTGTCACGGATACAACGTTGCAGATTGAACGCAATGGGTCGATGATGTCAAAGGGGCGGCCGTTGTAGCTAAAATACGCTAAGGAACGGTGAAAAATGGCCACCGTGTATTCCTAGATCGTTCGTTCGTATTTTGGATGATAGGTCGATACGAATTTAAGTCCAAACGGCAGAGAACATGCTAGAGAATGCGATTCTTGAGTTAGAGGGATTGCAATGAGAGGTACTGCAATATTCATCGTACCCAAGGCTATTGACCGTGACATTCAGCAGCTCAAGCATGCCCTCGCATCCGTTGACGAGCCACAAGCCACGTCATCCGATTTCATCTACTTCACGGTTGTGTCCCAAAGTCGGTGAGTCGAGCATCGGTCGGTCCCAAGGGTTCGATTTTACGTCTTTTCTTGAGTGTAGCATCGAACATTTTCGAATAGATGGATGGTAAGTTGTGGTACATGTCGTAGCAAGCTGCTCTTTTACATCCGTCGATTGCTTCGAAAATTTGCTGTGCGGCTATAATCGGGTAATCACGAATTTTAAGCTTTCCCGGCAAAGTCCGCCGTAAACCTTATGTTTGAGATGCCCGCGAGGCAGCATGGGTGCCCAAGAAAAGATAAAATACTAGTAGCGTAAACAAGCAAGAAAGTATAAGTCTACAGAGACGATTTCCAGGTACGATTACTAGTAACCATCAATAATATATGCACATGCACCGAGCTATGCACTGATGTAAAAAAGCACACAATCGCAAGATACAACGATCATTGAGCAACTAGTACTGGCAAACAAGCTCCAAGGCATATATCCACTCTGTAATAGGCCAGGGTTTGAATTCAAAAGTAGAATGTATGGAATATCGCTGCACGATAGTGATGAAAGTAATGTCCGACAAGGAGAATAAAACACTGAAATGAGTGTGCAAAGGAGGTTTACTCTCGGCCATGTTCTATAATATGACGAAGTCAAATATCTCGTCTGTCAAGCAAGATGACAGTACCTACAAATAACCTGCGCCATCATCTTAGATGTTTGAGAAATCACGCCAGTTCTTTGATCGCCAACAAAGTCGCGATGCCCGCCGTAAAATATGTCACGAAGCCGGCAGCCTTAGCGTTGGGGGAGGCGAATGAACCGGCCGCAAGATTTACCACTCCCGAAGCATTCTGCGCAGTGCTGGAGGTGGTCGTGGTCGCATTGTCGGCGGCAACGGACAGTGTAGTCGCGTAAAGTGCAGAAGCCGACGAATAGAAATACGCCGTGGACGCTGTCGCGTTGGCCGGCAGGAAGATTGTCGAAGTGACGTTGTCGCAGGGAGCAGACGTGGTAGTCGCAAGCGACGGGAAGTCGGTGGTGGTGGTGGCATTGACGACGACGTATGTGTACGTGGTCGCAGCAACGCAGGTGACGGATACGTTGTTGTTGTAGTACGAAGTCGTCGAAGAATTGTTGTTCACCGCGCTTATAGTAGCTACGCCGCTCTGACCGTAGCACGACTGAGCGGTAGACAGAGCGAGCATCGCGAAGCTTCCAAGAGCACGAGAGAAGATCATTGTGGGGTAAGGAGAGCGTAGAGAGGTTCGAGGAGAGAAAGTCGTTTAGTGTTGATCAATGAGAGAGGTAAGTCGTAAGCTCCTTTATAGTCCTCATCGCTTTATATTGCCCTTCATCCGATCTCGCACGGGGAAGCAACGTTCCAACAAATCCGCCTCGCGTCAAGACCAAGTTGAAAATTTTGAGGACCTCGTTAAAGACGTTGGTGCGGGCAAGACAACCCGCTTTCCCAGTTCTGCATCCCGGAAGTGCCATTGTTCGTCATCTTGGCGACAACAAAGTCCAGGGAGCAAGTGAGTTGCTGCACCAGACCTACAAACGGACGAGAGAATCTGCAACTTGAAGGCGTTAAACCGAGTCTAGACGAAGAAATATATGGCGACAAAAATTACCTCAGACCTTTGGTCGCAGTAGGTGCAACGGCTTGTTATCCGCTTAGATATTTTTAAAAAAAACAATCGAGTCGACGACCGCCATGACCAAGACGGCGAGTGTATCACCGCTGATCTGCAACGAATTTACCCGAATGGCTACAACAGACGGCTTTTCGCAACATATGCATGATACCTGATCTCCACTTGACATCGCACAGCATTCCCACTCACCATGCATGGGGTAGTCGATGATTTGCTGTCAAAGATGCTGTGTGGGTTGAGATGCGTTCGGCAACGGTGACCTATGACCATCGTGTAACTCTGGTAATCGAAGTGAATAGATGGACCAAGTCAGCGACAGACTCGGCGAGCTCGCAAGAGGTGACAATTGTTTCCTACCTCTTCGAGTATTCAGGCTTAAGCCATAAGCTTGTATGACGTCGAAACTTGGCCTGAAAGAATCGAAGAGGATCAAAAAGTTGCATTTCAGTCCCGCTTCATCCATTGCAATCGGGGAAAGTTCAAGGCAGTTCACCCAACTTCAGCAAGGAATCGAAACGACGCTGGCGACTTGTGCCTTGATCAATTGTCGCCACAAAGAATTCCGATTGCACAATCTTTCGTGATGGAGGCTTTGGATATCCTAGGAAAGAGAAGAAAAAATCCTGAGAGCCATACGACGACGCTGGACGTCAATCAAAGTGAGCGCCATGGAATTCGAATTCTCGGCTTACGCCGAAACTCCGATTTTCCCCGGCGAATTCCGTGTAAACCTTATTTCTGGCAGTTTATCCGTCAGGCTGTGGAAAAGCTCGAAATCACCACATAAATTCGAAAAGACAATCCAGACAAACTGCTCTGCGTGCATGACAAGTGAGGACAGTGAGTAGATACGCGTTATTAAAGTTGATAATGTCCATAACTGGTTTAAGTCGACCAACCTGTTTCATTTCAAGAAAATATGTTAATGTTTGCCATCGGGAATGCTTTTCAAATTTTGACTTACCATAGGAGTAGATTGACTTATAAAAGCGTTGAGCAAGACCTATCGCCGATGCAAGTCACTTAGGCCACCACGAAGGTGCTGGCGACAACGGTGCCTGTTGCAAATGACTCGCTCTCAACGACGGTACCCGTCGGGAAGAACTCGCTCGTGATGAAGGTACCGGTTGGGAAGAAGTGGCTCTTGACAATCGTCCCAGTGGCGAAAGATTCGCTCTCAACGATTGTTCCAGTGGCAAAGGATGCACTCTCGATGATGGTACCAGTCGCGAAGGATTCACTCGCGATGACAGTGCCAGTGGCAAAGGATTCGCTGGCGACAATCGTCCCAGTGGCGAAGGATTCACTTGCGACGATCGTCCCAGAGGCAAAAGATTCGCTTGCAACGATGGTATCAGTAGCGAATGATTCGCTCGCGACTATGGTGCCAGTCGCAAACGATTTGCTTCCATGAAACGAGGGGATAGCGGAGGATTTGCTCCCGACAAACGACCCAGTGGCAAACGGTTCGCTCGCGACGAAGGTACCGGTTGCGAATGATGTGCTGTTTTCAAAGGGTACAGTCGGCAATATGCTAATGAATGACGGAGTCACGAATGGCTGACTGGTGACAAATGAGATGGATGCGAACGACTCGCTCGCGAATGTGGTGAGTGGGAAGCATTCGGTAGTGACGAAGGTGATAGTTGGGCGCGCACTAGTAACGAACGACTCCGCCACGAAAGTGTCAGTCGCGACGAAAGACCCAGTTATGATCGATGCGCTTGCGGTGTGAGTGCCTGCCGCAAACGATCCACCGGGAGACGATTCGAATGCAATGCATTGGCTAGGGGTGAACGATCCACTGGGGAATGGATGGAATGTGCCAGTCGGATGGGTATGATTCTTGTGGATCGTACCGGTGGGAAAGAATTCGCTGGTGAGGAACGTTCCTGTCGCGAAAGACTCGCTCTCCGAAAAGCCGCCAGAGACGAACGTTGCACTGACATTCCTGTCGAGCGGTACGGCATTCGACAGGATCGCCAGAGTAGCAATCGTGGACAAGCAGACGAAGCGGCGTGCCAAAGTCATGTTGTAAGGAGACGAGAGCGAGGTGAGACGACGAGGGGCTGTAATTTGAAGAATTTGATTTTGTAAGGCGTCAGACATCCCAAATTTATAGTTTCGAAGAGCCCCATGCCCAGTTCATTCTTGAGTAACGCCGTGCAAGGAATCCGGCGATGACAAGGAGGCAGACTGCGCAATAGTCCATGAACATGGGAATGTGTTGACGGCTTGTCTCCAGGAGATCCTTCGAGGTTAAAAGTTGATTGCTGTGTTTCGTGGATGAAACCTCAGAATGTACGGGACCCGGAAGCTGCGGTCGTTTGTTAAGCAGCCAGTAGCCTCTAGAGAAAATGAAATTGTATCTCACCAAGTTCCACAGATATGTTTTACATCTGTCAGGCTTTTTCCAGAGAGTAAGCAAGCTGCACAATCGTAAATTTTTGACTGAAAATAACCAGGTCCGGCGACGGCCACAGTGGTAATCGAAGTTGTAGGTCGTCGGCAAGGTCGTTGTACTGATCTCTTGGCTGGCATGTGCGTAGTAGATTCGGCCAACGAGAGGCAGAGTTCGTGCGGTGTCCACATCGCCTCGAGTTGTACCGAATCTCAAAAATAGCAGCCCGCAGTTCTTGTGCGAATACTATAATCCGATGGCTTCGCGCAACAATCCTTTGTTGCAATCTAAGTTGATCCTAGTTGAAAATGCGTGGAGTATGTGATACGGCAGGCGGTGGCCATCGTGTAAAGGCCTAGCTGTCGAAGGCCACAGTAGGCGTCAATTATAACGACATCGACATCTATTTATGAAAACTCAGCGTCTCCAGGTGAGTAATATAAGTTGGAAGCTGACTCACGAAGAAAATGAAGTTTTACATTGAAAGACCTACCCCGTTTATGTAGAGGAAGATAACGGCTTGAGTATCTCTGACTTACGTGGGTGTTTGGGTGATAACACGAGCTCGAGATACTTGTGCCTTTAAATAGAGAGCCTGACCTGAAAACCATCGACGATATGCACCGCACCCATGGTCAAGATCAAATATATTTGATTGTGGGATTATGATAGATTCCCCGTTGCCTTAGTAGTATCGTTTCTTTTAACTTGAGTACTTGAGTGTCATCCCATGATCCACTAACTTCATGAGCGAAGGAACGAAGTCTTGACGAGCGGCGGGGGCTGCAGAGATTCAACGGAAAGACGTGAGGTCCATGATACCCTCATGGCCTATGCATAGAGATATCCGGAGACGTTTAGTGTAGAGAAAGCTCTGGAATGCGTCGCAGAGGTCGAAGAATTCAAGAAAGAAGAAACCCGTCTTGAATGACATTTACGTAAACATCCTGAAACGGAAATAAGGTTTGGCACTGGCAGGACAACACAACCACCTGGCACTTCACCAACACACATCATCCAAAACTATCACCAGACGTGCAGAAAACTAAACAAATCTCTTCTATCAGAAGCAATGTACACTCTACTCGATGCCATCTCTGTCTTGGAACCCAAAACGAAGTCTCGAACGCTCCGTGCAGAGGTCGAAATCTATTCCAATGCATTTTTCCCCATGAAAACCGAAAGCCAGCGAGGACCTAAACCGATTCGAGGAGACATTGTGTGTAACTTAACTTTATAGTTCTGCTTGATGCTTGATTCTGAAAGACACGCCTCAAAACTGTGGTCCGTCGTTCGTGGATGCCCGCAGTTGTATTTTTACAGTGTCCACTTCGATCGCCTCCCATGACCTTGCCACTTTCGTGGGTGCCAGTGTTTCCGGAATGTTGTGGATACGAATATCGTTATCTCTTTTGACGAGTTGTCCTCCACGAGCCCATCTGTCAAACTAGTCTATTATGCCTCTCAAAGCGACTGTAAATTGTGACATGGGAGAGGTGAGTCAAACCCAATAGTGTTTCGTTGCCTGGGTATCATCGTTAACGAACGAAATAGGGATTTTCCCTCTACCGCATGGTGGGCGCGTTCGTTGAAGATTGCAATGCTCTATCAAAACCATATTAAATCTAGGGAGATGACGTGTCGTTGATGAAGACGATACATCTCGCAAATATCGCTTGTGGATTTCATGCATCGTAAGTGACAGCAAATTTTTCTCGTATCTATCGCACTCAGCTTTCCATATCTAAATTCATCTTAGTGACTTCTCAGTCATGAATAAAACGGTACAACTTGCAAAGTCGAACGGAGTACTTGTTGGTGCGCATCCATCTTTACCAGACCTTCAAGGGTTTGGACGCAGAGAGATGGCGATTGAACCTGTACCTAAGTATTCTCTTCCTTTTGACGGGGGCGGAAGACTGAAGTTTTCTTGATCCCTGTTTTCGGGGTATCGTAGGAGGAACTTGAGGCTTGCTTTTTGTATCAAGTCGGAGCTCTATCCGCGTTCCTGCTGAAGCATGAATTGGGCCTCAATCACGTCTGTACTTTCAATTCGGGCATCGGCGAAGAAGTTTTATTGATCACTACTATGACGCAGTTGAAGCCTCACGGCGCTGTTTACGGACAAACTTCGCGATCGATGGACCTTGCCCGAGCAGTCGTGGGCGTCGCGAAGACGTATGGAGTCGCGTTCATGGGTCTCGCAGGCACTTGCCATCAGAAAGCATGTGAGGAGCTTGGAGTTAAGTTTATAGCAGGTACGATTCTGCATTGCCAGTATTCAATCATTGCCAGTTCTGATACTCAACTTTAGAGTGGTTTGCGGACATGCAATATAGCTCTGAAGGGAAATTGCTCATTACGAAGTACGCTTCCTTGAGGGTCTTTCGCGCGTTATTGATCATCCATGATCGTTCTTATGTAGAGTTCACGATCCAGTGAGCATAATGGAAGTAGAAACGAGGGTAGGTTCTTGACAAGTCGTCAATGATTTTACCAGTGGCTCATATGTTCATCCGTCGCTTTGACAGGTTGAGCGTATGTTGTCGACGGGACTTGTAACTACTCTCGGTGGACAACTGCCCATCGGTGAAAGCGTCTCCGAGATATCAATTTGCGTCCATTCTGACACACCTGTACGTATTTTCATAGATGCATTCAAAGTCAACGCTTACTCTGCCTGCAGGGTTCAGTCGAAATCGCTACAACGGTAAAGCATCTCGTCGATAAGAGCAACGCAACTGCTGGATTTACGGCTACTTGAAATGTCCAACTGTATGTAACTTTATCAAAACCTGCAACGCCAACGTTCTTATTTGAGTTGTTGACTTAAGATTGAGCACGTGTATCATTTCAAGGAGCTGAAGTGTATCTGTCGCTTTCGATTGGTGCGAGCTACCCGACTTTGAAAAGTGCGTGCATCAATGTTTGTGTAAGAGTTAGCTATGTAGATTATCCGAAAGAACGAATTGAGATCCCTTCTCGTGGTAAGTATCTTCATTCTACCTGGAAGAAAGCGAAATTGACTTTGTCTTTCTCAGAGTCTCAGTCCCTTGCTGGTACTGATACCGAGCTGACCAAATGGTAACAGACCAAAGCAGTTCCGTATTTCACAGCGCAAGGCTCAGGTACGATTTCCCTTGCCTTCGCGCAAATGCTTCGAAACTTAAGTATTTCCAGCGACTCCTACTTGCTATGCATGGGACAGCTTGGCACCGTAGGCACGATTCGAGCGCGCTTCATCCATGATCCATGTGATCTTATTTCTTGATGTCTACCATACGGTCACGAACTAATGACCGCGGCGCGTTCCGTCCCTTGTGCAGTCGTTGTTCCCTGCCCTTGTTGCTCATCGTGAATGAATCTCCAAAGAACCTCCGCGAGCTCCACTACTGCTTCTTACAATTTACAGGTCAGCATCAATCCATCGACTTCAAGGGTTGGATGTCTTTCGGTGCGAACGATGTCCAACACGTTCCAGCAATGCAAGTTATTTCTATTTTATCAAGAAGTCATTTGAACATTCGACGCATGTTGTCAACTGTTGCATATTATTGGACTTTTTTCAAAGTTCAGCAGCGGGTGCAGAAGGTATGTGTTCTGCCGCTTTGTCATGTGTCGTATTGATCGGTGACCAGGTCGATTTGCTGTTGACTTTGTATCGAGGCTCGAGTTGGTGAGTATTCGATCATAGTTGATTTGTTCCCAACAGGGTTGAATGATATTACTTTGTTTCTTCAAGTTCTTGAGAGTGGGTAGAGATGCGCCAAAAAGGTAAGTCCTGCTATTTATGTCACCCCGAGCTCGGAAATGGGCGTGTAAATCACAATTATATTCCCATGTTTTCTGTTCTTTCGACGCCTCGACCATTCCAGCCGGTATGTCTTGACCTCGGCAAGACTTGACGCAACCTAAGCGGTAAATGCTTTTCATGGCCTCGATCTTTTTGTCTGTCTTCGGAAACTGACAGAACTCTCTTTTTGTTTTCTTTCTTCAGCACCATATGTCCGACCGACCTAGTGAGGAAATATTGGATGGGAGGATGATCCTATAGGTCGCGCTTTTGTATAATCCTGGGACGAAAGACGTCGTTGGGAAGCAGGGCTCGATCAATTGCGATCCACTCGTGTCCGCCTACTTCCGCGCAAAACCACGGGATAGACAGGCGTAGGTAAACAGACCTCATCTGAGAACCACCTTCTGCGTACCCTGCATTCTAGGTTATTTCAAGACCGTCGATCACTGCCATCTTCTGAACAGCGGGAGCGCAAACAAGTCCACACCAAGGGCACTATAAAGAGAGGGACAAAATGCCAACATCGATCCTCAAGTCATCTACTCGACGACTCCTCAGCAGCTACTCAGACAGCCAACCGCTCTTCACAAAGCAATCATCATGAAATTCACCGCTATCGCTGCTGCTTTGGCTCTCCCATTTCTTGCGGCCGCCACGCCTACCTTGAAGGGCAGGAACAACCCGACGCCGACCACCGTCACCGTCACCGCGACTGCGACCCAGACCGCGATCGCAGTGAGCCAGTGCAATGTCGGCTCGCTTCAGTGCTGCGACAGCACCGAGTCGTCTAGCAATGTCGTCACATCGATTTTGCTTGGCTTGCTCGGTATCGTCCTTGAGGGCGTCAACGTCCCTATCGGTGTCACCTGCTCCCCCATCACGGTCGTTGGTGTCTCTGGCACCTCCTGGTAGGTTCAAGTACCGGTCTAGTGTTACCAGAGTATACTCACGGTTTGGTGTAGCAACGCGAGCCCTGTCTGCTGCGAGAATAACAGCTTCAGTACGCCCTTATCTCATCATTCTCTTGCTCTCAAGCTCGATCTAACGATACCTTTTATCAGACGGCGTCGTCGCAATTGGCTGCACCCCCGTCAACCTCAACCTTTAGACGTTAAATGAGTCGGGCGGCTCGCGAAGTTCTAATTTACAATGCACTGCGTTTCGTTGCTTGTAAAGCCATGTGATTGTACTTAGGTCTCTTTCTTCCGGTTTGAACTGTATACGTCGGGTATTGGGATTTGTTATGCCAATGGATAGGTGTTTTTGTTGTATCTTTTGGAGTGAATGGCCTGGCATAGACTCCTAGCCACTTGAAAATTGGGGTCCAACTCCTGTACTCGTCTCCTACCAAATCGTATACTTCGCCCTCGAACAAGAAGTGCCAGAAAAATATCAACAAAGCGTGCACCCTCAGGTGCTTGGGTTTGAAGCAATGATTACAGACTATACTACGTCTACGAAATGTATTGTACTGCTTGTGGACGAGAAGGAGGAAGCATCAGTCTATAAACAAGATCCCTGAGCGATTTCCCTATAAACAAAAAGAAAGTTCCGAACAAATAATCAAGAAAAAGTCCCATCCACAGCCAAGCGAAAACAAAACATATGCACAGATTCGATCAACTAAAGGAGTGAATGTACCACGTAGGTGGACAGCACGGCGGCTAACAAGGGGAATAGGAAGTATGAGAATGGATCCGCGCGTATTGACGGACTTGAGGATGAAGTGGTCGAAGTGGTGTTCGAGCTGGATTTTATAGGTGCGACTGTGGAGTCTCCGAAGTAAATCTGTCCTGCCTGCTCATCGGGGTCGAGCCAGACCAATGCCAGACCAGGCCCGGGCACCTCGATCTCGCAGCCTTCGTGGCAAGCAAACGAGTGCGTGAGCTGCCTGTCGCTGGGCTGCAACTCCCCGTTCGACTGCACCGTCTGTCCTGCCCACGAAATATTGGTCTGCTCCGAGATGTTGGGCGCGTGAAGGAGGCGGACGTCCACCGAGTCCGCGAGGTTCGGCGGGAGCACGAAGGTCTGAGCGGTGGTGTTGGGCGTCACGGATGAGTTCTTCGGGTAGTTGAAATTGAAGAGGACGAGCTTGCTGCGGTAGCGCATAGGGCTGTCATAGACGCCGTACGCCGCGACAGTAGAGCTGGAGTTCGTCGTCGAGTTGTTGATGTTGAGGTCCACGATGACACTGGACAGATTCGAAAGCAACTCGGCAACGACCAGAGTTGCGTAGTACGGAGACCCAGTTTGCCAATCCGGCGACGTTAGGTCGGTTGATGTGGGTTCGAACAGGTTGTAGGTAATGCCAAGTTCTCGAGTGTGGAGGTATACTGCTGAGTAATTGAGCTGAGCTGCTTTAAGTGCAACATCAACTGCCCACAGCGTAGCGGCGAACTGGTAATGAAAGATACATAAATATTAAAGAAATAAGCGAGTAGAACAGCTGCCTTACCGTTGGTGCAACTCGGGGGTCTCCGCCGCACGACGCGGTGTTATACTCTGTCAGTAAAACTGGAACATTTTGGTTCTTCGCCATCTGCATCCCCTCTGTTTGCCATGACAAGAACGGCGCAACTACGATACTGTCAAAGAACGAAATTCACTAAGCAAAAATAAGGGCCTACCATTCACATGTGAAATATAATAAGAGATATTTCCACTTGCGTCCGTCTGTCCGGCACACACGTAGGTCGGATAGTGTTGCAGTCTATTTTCAGGTCAGGAATTGGCGTTGTATGAGAGAAGGAGAGAGACCATACGTGTAATATTTGTATGAGAGTTGCGCCATGCCAGCAGTCAACACATCGGATAGGTTCCTGTTCCGTTTAGAATCATATTTCGTCTTAACATTCTCACAGAACTCGTTACTTACCATGAACAACAAATTGTCGGGCCCGCTAAAATGGGCTCGGGAACCAAATTTCCGTATGGAGAGTTCTCCATCGCGTCGAAAACTTCGTTAATTTCTGGGATCTGTCGAGTAGTATGGAGCATCAGATAGGCCGTCGGTAATCGGAAGATGAGAAGGTTCGCACATAGTCAGATATCGTGTAATTTGTTCTCGTCCCATGCCCGGCGTAAAGATCTGGTTCCTTCACAGAGGTCAGGATAAAATAGTATGTCCGGAGGAACAACGTTTCCGCACATTTCCGAGAGTCATAGCATCCAAAAGTCCCCCAAGTTTAGTCTCCGCCGCAGAGGCAAGCTGCAAAACATTCGTCGCATTTGAAGGATCCTGCATAGACAACCCAATGATATATTCCATCCCTCCCACGCAACTTGACATGGCATTCATAACATCGAATAGAGAAGGACCAATTGATGTCGGCACGTCGTTAAAATAAGCGTCTGGATCCGTTAAAATGATCATTTCGGATTGATTTGGGTCGTATACTGAGCTGTCCATGCTGTTTCCGCCCACACGCATTCGTAGGGTGTTCGACATTCGAGCTCGAATGTTGGCAAGGTAGTTTTGCAACGCGTCAGGAATTGCTTGTGGATCGTCGCCCCCTGCGTTTCGCGTCAATCACAGCGCGTGTAAGAATAGCACGACGACGTACATAGCGATGGGACTGCGCTCAACTCCCATGATATCCCAAGAAAGTTGTCGTCAACGACATTCCCGTTCGCGGGCGCTGACTCGGGGAAGGTGACGTTCACTGGCGGCTTTCTCGCTGAAGAAAGAGAGACAAAAGCAAGGAGGGGCGCGCAAGAAAGCTGCCAGAGTCTGCGACGCATGGCAAGACTCGCCACAGACGAAAGAGAGGGAATGAGGAGGAGGAGGAGGCACACGACGAGGAAAGGTGTTCATCTCATCCCTCGTCCCTTTTGGGCGTGCTTTTCTGGACGCGGCGAAAAGGCATCGGCTGCGGCGCAGCCAAGGAAGCCAAGGGACCGAGAGTGCCATTAAACCGGGATAAAATGCCGCTCTCGGCCAGAAATTGTCGTGGCGACAACAGCGTTCGAACAGACAATTCGATCACAGAAAAAATACACAGCCGAAGTGTCTTACTGCCGAGATTTCTTCCTTATTTGGGCCGCAAATCGCTTAGGTCAGGGTCTCGGCGATTGTAAGGGTCTCGGCGAAACGAACCCTTGCAAACCCTTCCACAGGCACCCATGGCTGCCGACTCGCATTACTCTCAAATCCTGAGACGGCTGGTCGAGTCGGATGAGTGGGAGGCGTAAGTGGATTTAATACACTTTTTGCTGCTCTTTTGACTCTTTTTCATCAGAATTTTTGGGCCTTTGGCTGCCAAGCTGAACGAGGTCGGCTGGGTCGATGAACTCAAACATACGGCAAAAGGTGGCGATTCGCTTGTTTGATCTTTTGTTCTTGTCACTCATCTCAACAGAGAGGGCCCGCGAGATGCCAACCGTTCATTTTCAAACTCTCTTGGCCGAGCTTGAGGCCAAAGGGCAAGGTATCGTCGTGATGTTGATTACCAAACCATCGCGTTATGATGCTGATAGAAGTACAGAATCCGTACCCGCGGCAGTCAAACAGGAAACGATGCAATTGATCAGAACATTCCTTGACAAGCAGTTCGAGTGATTCTCGTGGTCGAAACATTTTCTGTCTCAGCCTATTCATCTTTTGGATGGCATCTTACACTGGAAAATATCTGTGCAAATATCACTGCTTTGGAAGGAGATCGATGCAGTAACTCGACTGCTAGTCGCTCATTGTACTCACGGGAATTGACAACGAATCTGCATGTATTCTACATCCCAACACCTCTATGATACTGAACATCACTATATCGGTGCGAGTTTTTTTTCTAACCCCTAAATGAGCTGAATCTTCTACGCTATGCTACCAGAGAGAACAGCATTGACTCAGACACTGGTACGAACGACCTCAGGCTGTTCTTCGTGCGCACGTTCTTCTGCCACAGCACGGTGCTCTTCCACCGCTGCTGTGTTCTCCGCCAGAGGGACCGTAGGAACGAGGGGAACTGGGACCGGTTCTGGCGCAGCTTCAGCGCTAGTTTCAGGCGCCCAGACATACGTCGGCCACTTGATTGCCAACAGCATCAACATCAAGGTGATGTTGTTGAACAGGAAGTTGTAAATTATGGAGGACGCAAGACCTAGCTTCCGCTGAAGATCCCCGTTGTCGATCTCAGATGTCGGCTTCAGAAATTTGAAGAGGAAGATGAAGATGAATACGGCTGCGGCGAAAGTCATGTATGTCACCGTGATCATCGCTACGAAAGCCTTCGAGTAGAAGTGCTGCGGAAATCTCATGAGTATCAAGGTGGAAGATGCGAAGGAGAATTCTTAACGTACGTTAACAGGCTGACCAGGCATCGATGGAGCTGAACGCCTGAAGGCCCTAAAGAACGACACGGCGTACCCAATAACGAACAACGAGGACGCGACGAACAACGCAGGGAACACATAAAGTGACAAGTCATTCGCCGCTTTGTTTTCTTTCAGAATTGACGCCATATCATCCGGAGAGCCAGGGGTGAAGATGCTATTCCCAACAACCGGTGCGCCGAGCAGCACATTCCGCAGCTTCCTCATGACGTCTCCGCTCATCGCACCCGCAGCAGTTGCGATTGCGAACATCGCGAACGCATAAAACGCGAAGACGAACTTGGACGACCCGTACGCCACGCCCAATCCCCATCGGCCTGGTCGTCCAAGAGGGTCGTGGAGGGCGAAGAACGCCAGGCAGACGGCGACGACTAGTGCAGTCTTGGCCCAGGCTTGTGCAAGGTCGAAGGTGGTCCCGGCGGCGATGAAGGACGTAGGAGTGACGAACCAGGTGTGTGTCCCGTCGATGACGTTGCTGGCGACCGCAGCGATACATGCCGCAAAATTCAGCACAACGGCGACGAGAAGGACCACATAAGGCAGACGGGGAGGATTAAACTTGAATCTGCGGTGAAGAAGCTGGAACGCCAATAGGATGATGCTCCAGCAAAGGAACACAAAGGAGAAGATGCACCATACAATGAGGGAACCCTATTTTCAAGAAGTGAGATTTTAAATAAAATAAAATAATTCTACATCAGACAATCTTCATACCTTTTGCAGGTGAGAGGCTCTGTACGCGAGAGCCACCTGGGCCGTGTCGATCGAAGGCATTGGACTTGTGCTTCACAGAAGGCAAGTTCGATTGTACAGCCTGATGGAGTTCACGACCTCTGGTCAAGTGCCAATGAAATGTCGGGATGTTGTGCTTCATGGCAGTACGTTATAAGTTCTCCGATCGTCAACTACAATGTAGCAAAACATAGAAATTGCATTTCTATGCAAGATACAGCTCTGCATTGCGCACGACCTTTGCGGGCGAAAAATTGCATGCGATGGAGTCCTAAAAGTTCTTGGTTACACACAAAGCAAACAATGTAGTTTTTATCAGCCCCAGTATGTAACGTAGGTTTGCTTACAACGATAGACTATACCAGCAAGAGACTTTGAGCTTGAAAAAGTCTGAAGAGCGTGAGTTACAGTTTTAAGCGAGCAGCAGGTGCCAGGAGCCTGAGCAAGCATATCAGCTCGGCAGATGCCGGACGCTTGGTATGGACCCCGAGAAGCTCGACGCGACATGACGCGCCTGGCTCGTCAACTTTTTTCAAGACGTTTCGTTTTTCTCGTTGTCTACGCAAGAATCTTCTCGAAGGGACTTCCTTTCAAATTCCTTTAGCCTGACATTTGTGGACTCTTTACGTGGGTCAACTCATTGAAAATTGTGCTCAAGAAAGTCGTTGACCATGAAGATGAACCTTGTGTTATCCAGAAGTAGCTTTCGATGAGCTCATGAGTGGCTCTCGGCACGCTGGCTCATAGGTGCGATGCTCTATTAGTCGTGAAGCATAGAGAATCAGCGGACTCATTCATAGCAGCAATAGAACGGGATCAAAAAATTGGACACGAGATCACAACGAAGTTATATGTCAACGAATGACCTACCCGATAATTGCGCGCAGGAGGCTCAAAGACTAGAAGAGATTTGACTTGCAGTAATAATTTACTGGATCCCTAGGCGCCCCGATTTTTCTACTCTCGAGCTCTACAGAAGCACCACCAGCCAACACCGCAGCCGAACATTGATCTATTGAAGCTGCGCCATGTCGATACCCACTCGCTCCACTATGACCAGAAGCACGATAGGCTCGGAGAACCGTACCAGTCGACGGTTCTCTCCGAGTCGAACAAGACAAGGCATTATTGCAGAATCCTTCAATTGCGCAGTTGAAGATTGCGCATCCGTTCACAGTGCATGGGAGGCGTGGAATCCTCGTATTCATCTCTCCGACGTGCCGACTCGAATACAAACGCTTTAGAGCGTCTTTCATGCATAATGAGCTCAAGGCTCATGTGGTGGATGTTGAGCGTTGTAGGTCGCAGCTCCCGCCTGACCGTAAATTTGGCATGCGCAGTTGATTTTGTTATGTTTAGCAAAAATGACGTCCGGTTTCTGGCGAGATATCTTAGAACGAGAACGTTTATAAAGTAACGAAGGGAGCATCCAATTCCCCAATTCCCCAGAACCTTCGAACGAAACACCCTCCTGCCTTATCTTCGAAATTGAATGACTCGGTTCCCTTCCCAGTTACTTCGACGAGATGGCGTCGTCGGAATATCATATGTGCATGTGCGTGACTTCATCTTTCACTCAATTCTGTCTCTTACTGATATTGTATTGTGGTTTGATAGGCAGTTATGGCAATCGACATCTTGTTCTGCTTCGGATATTTCATGTTGAGCGGGTTATGCGTCCGGATCCTGATGGGTGGTCGTGGTCGTCGCGCGCCCTATGCATTCCTCCTCATCTCGTCACTTTTTTACGCTGTTTTCCTCGCGCTAGACACGGCGAGCGTTAGCCCTTCAGCCAACATTACATTTACCGAAGGCTTAAACTTATCGAATGCCATGGTATTCTTCCTGGATCTCGGATTCACCTCCCTCTTCTTCGCCATCGCCGGCGTATTTCTTAAGCGCCGAACCATCGTCTCTGAGCTAGCTGGTGGGACCGAGGAGCCTGCCAGCGTCGGCACAATACTCCTTGTTGTCGTGGGGGTCGCGATATCCAGCTGGCTCCTTATCAGCTCCTTTGTACAGGCTGGCACGAACATTTCGGCGAACACTTTGTTACTCCGTATTTACGAGTCGTCCTTCATTTCTACTTCCACAATGGATGAAAATGAGAGGAGGCACGTTCAAGTCGTCACTGCCGGATACGTCGTGGCTGCAGCGCGGTGTACTACATGCATTTATGTCGCCTTTATATCCGTGTATACGAGGGCGAGGAAATATGCATTTGGTCACGATAAAGTCGGTATTCAAAGCCTGCAATCATCGTCTCAGTAATCTGATTCTTTCTCTTCAGGCTGCGAAGTGGATGGCATACCTCTTCCCTCCACTTTGCTTTGCATACATCGTTTACGACCTATACTTTACGATTACAGAACTCCACCTAACAGTCTATAAGACTGTTGAAGCCCTCGCACGAGCAAAGATCGCGAGCGCGGTCCTCAGGACAGCGATCACCTTCCTCATGTCGGCCATTCTAATTGCAATTGGGATTAGACAGTCCCTGTGGGACCGGGTTCACGATGGTATGTCATCACATCGATGTGGGTCTCCTTCAGAAGCATCTGACGCTTTGTATGCAACACGCCAAGATGGATTTTTCAGGATGCATGATTTGAAGGCCGCAAATACAGAGGATTCGGAAGCAAAATTAGCGATGAGCGGGGCTTAGTGGAGCAAGATAACTACCGGCGCGAGATCGTCTCCCCTCGCGCACGCGTATACTGGCTACTCTATCTCTTGCTTGTTCTAATGCAATCGCAAGGTTTTTCTAAAATCATAGGAACGCAGGTTCTATAATATGCCTTAGCTAGCGCACAAGAGGTGTGATGTATAGAAGTGCTCCATTCACAATGACGAGAGCATTGAATTATTGTGAGTCTATCAATTCGTTGCTACTGGAAGGGGAGGGGGCATTCGAGATACCATCCCCACTATCTCTTCGTCGCTGTTTTCGCAGTGAGTCTTGAGGATCTAATTCAGTTTCAATGCATACTTTATTCACATCTTTACCATTCCCCGACAGCACCCACATTGAATGACGATAGGCATCTTCCCTCGAACCTATCGATAAGAACAATTTCTCAATCACCGCCAAGACGAAAATCACGGAAGGAACAGTAAGCAGAACGCATCGCGAACAATTGGTGACCAAAGGAACCGGCGGAACAACACACATTTTTGCGACGCTTCTGAAGATGTCAACCGCAGTCGGCGTATTGACGGAGTTCGTGATATTGCAGAATTCGCTCCGGTCTAGTCATGTCCTGAAGTTTAGGTGCGCCTATACATACTAGTAAACCGACATCCGATGTCCCAGTTACTCTAAAATGTTCGCATTTCAAGCTGTTCGTTATTTGCTTTTTTTTTGTTTCGGGCCCGCTCCTTTCGTTGATCTGCGAATCTCTGAGTTCCGCAGTCTTCAGGTATTTTAAGATCAACCTAAGCTTGTGAGAGGAGGGCATCTGGTCATTGACGATCGAAGGCTATCGTCGACTGCGCTCACCCACAGACGGGGAGATATGCCGCCATCCAGGTGCACAAATAGGACGCACGACACTAGCATTTAGCACTTTAGCAAGTATCGTTGTCACTTAGGCCATTTGACCACCATATAATAGGACTCCTTAATCGATGAAGCTCTGAAGGTCTCTTACCCTCGACGGGCCCCAGAACGAACCCACCCTCCCGCCGTATCATCAACCAGAATGGAACGGTCAATCCACTCACTGTTGTCTCGAAGGGACAATATTTTTACGAATAATCCTTTCCCAGTGGTATGCCCAATCATCTCCGCTTCACCCGAGCTCGAATAATGAACATTGATTCCGAAGAAACTCGTGGTCGTCGATTGCATATTCATCGTCGCATTCGTCATCGTCGCGGGCCTGTGTATTAGGATCCTCGCTGCAAATCGCGGTAGTCGAATCGTCTACGCCACACTCCTTGCCTCATCGATATTCTACGTCGCGGACCTAGTTTTGGATATCGCCTATAGCACAGCGACACCTTCCGTCCAGAGTGCCTCGCAGATGTTGCATTTGGTGCAGGCGGAGGCGTTTTTCGGCGCAATGGCGTTTCCTGTTTTATTCGCAGCCACTGCGATCGCCGCACTTCAACGCTACGAAACCATCTTCGGAATATCAGGTCACAGGATTCATGCATTCGACCCACCTATCATCACCGGCGCCCTCATTGTGGCTTGGCAATCAATCACGTCTCTTGTCCTCGCGGGCCTCGAGATAAATGACTTCGGGCTTCAGTTCAACAAGATCTTGGACGGGCAAGCTTTCTTCAGCTTTTCCGACATGGACAACCGAGTCAATAGCGTTGGCTATACAAGGAGCGCTACGTTTTGCATCGGGTGCTTGTTCCTGGTCTTCACTATTGCGCATACGTATGATAAGATGAGAAACAATCAGCATTTCCACGACAATGTAAGAGCCCCCACATATCTTCTAGACATCTGACCGATAGCTCAAACGGACCCATTCCGCAGGTCGTCAAATGGATGGCGTTGTTCATCATGCCGGCGCTGGCCCTTGAATTTTTCTACGTCCTGATCATTACGGTCCTTCTGTCGCCTAACATCAAGTTCCAAGCCTTCGAATTGGATGGGTCCGTGAATGCCTTAAATCTGGCGGCTGGGGTTTTAAGCCCGGGTATTTCGTTCCTCATCGCTCTCGCCCTCGCGATCATTGGACTGAGGCAACCTGTATGGTGGAATTATTCATACTGTGAGTTGACAAAGGTCTTCGACTGAGTTTAACTAACTGACCTTACTCTCAAAGCAACCTCGGAAGGGTTGCCGCCGACGCATGAATGGCCCGCCGCCCCTCCGGAATATTCGGTCGAGCCATCACCCTCCGAAACAGAAATCAAAGACACAGATTCTAGTTCCAAGTTTCTCATTTAGAATCAGAGGATCCATGGTGTTGACAGGGGTGTTGATCATGGCCTCCTATAAACTTGAGACAATGGCAATGCCTGTACGACTGGTTAAGACAATTCGAGTAGTAGGATCATCGCGCTGTACACAGCTTGAGGGTGAACGATCGAGGATCAACCGACGTCGTGGAATCTAGGCCTTACGGGAAGGTATCGAGTTTGAGTTGTCGCTTCGGTCATTAAGCTGCCAGCGTAGGATGATCACGCTTCCCCCCATAATTTTCCAACGACGAGGGAATTGCATTTAACCTGAGTTATCTCACCGTCGGGAATCACAATTTCTCTGGAAGCATCTTATGGAGAGCAAATGGTGGAGTGCGATCCTATGGGATGAAGCTGTTCTGTCCATTGAATCGCACACATAGCGTATTTAAAGACATACCTGTGTTCGTGGGATGCCGATCGCCAGTAATTGTCTGTCGAAGACAGCGCCTCCAGCGCCTCACAGGCCTCACTCACCAGCGGGTCAGGCATGCCGATACAAAATTAGGCTGTGTGATACTGGCGTGCGTCGAATGTGCCAAGACGTAGGACATGAGTTCATTGATATAAAGGCACCTTGGTCGACACTCGGAACGGTCATCCCACTCTCGAGGACGCACACAGACTCGGCACACCAGGCTCGCAAACGACGATGGAGCAGACACGAAATGCACTCCTGCAACGCAGAGATAACATTTTCACGGATAACCCATTTTTGGCGGTATGTGAACAACTCACCTTCGACCATCTCCCAGCGCTTAAAAATAACTTCAGAAATCCGTGGTCATCGAGAGTATCTTCACCGCCGCGTTCCTCGTCGTTGTGGGCTTGTGTACCAGAGTCCTGATCCTCGGGCGCGGCAGTCGCTTGGTCTACGCCTTGCTGCTCTCCTCTTCGATATTCTATGTCATCGACCTATGCCTGGTCATCGCTGAGAACGTCACCATCGTCACCGTGTCGAACGCCGATATGTCCTTACATACGGCGCAAGCGGAGGAGTTCTTCGGCGCACTGGCATTCCCCCTCCTGTTCGCGAGTGCCGCCCTTGCTGCAGTGAAGCGCTACTTCTTCGTCTCCGGTATCACAGGCCACAAGATCCACAAATTCGATCCTATCGTCGCGACCGGCACCCTCATCGCAACCTGGTTGACCATCACGTCGCTCGTTCTCGCGGGCTGCAACATCGCGTTGTTCGACTTCGAATTCGACACGATCCTAGAAGGACCGACGCTCAAAAGCCTCATTAAACAAATCAACCGAATCAACAATGTTGGGTATGTCAGGAGCGCAGCTCTGTGCGTCGGGTGCCTGTACATCATCTTCTCGATTGTGTACACGTACTTGAAGATGAGGCGGAATGAGCACTTCCACGACGAGGTAAGTCAAATTGCCAGTGTAACTTTCATCATCGTCTGATTTGTCTTCTTCCTTAGGTGACGAAATGGATGGCATTCCTCGTCATGCCGGCGGTTGTCATGAACTTTTTTTACGTCCTAATCTTCACGATTTTACTCTCGCCGAAAGTGAGCAGTCAAGTCTTCCAAACGTTCGAGTCCGTCAATGCGATAGAGCTCGCGGATGAGGTCGTCAGTCCAGGAATACCGTTCCTAATTTCACTCGCACTCGTCGCGATTGGCCTCAAACATATGGTATGGAAGCATTCTACGACTTGTAAGTCGAAACAGTTTTTAGCGACAACAACATGCTGATCTATAACATTTAGCCACTGAGGGTTTCGTACCTATGAACGACTGGCCAACTCGTAAGCTTGATGCTGAGGCACCCTTTGGTGTAAAGGACGTTTGATTGTCGCATTCCCTTCCTGGATACTGTTTCGTTCATCGCAGGACTTTTTCCCAGTCGTCATTGTCGTCATGTTTTCACTGTATAATTCCAAGTTGAAGTTCGCTGTATAACACTCATTGTAGCCATCATTGTACGATAGATTTTGTTTGCTTACTCTCGCTCTTGCCTTCGTTTCTGCCCGAGTCATTGAAGATGGAACAGTGAGGACGAACAGTCGTGGTGGCCGCGACACAAAGAAACAAAGGAAAGAAAGAAAAGAAAACGCGTCCAAAGAGTCACGCATCACGAGTTGTGTCACACATCCAGCCGGTGCCTTTTCTGGTCTTCTCCTCTTTTCTGTTCCCTGTGACTCTGTCTCATTCCTCCTCGTCGACACGTATCTTGAGGCCATTTATTCGAAGTCGGGGCGATCCAGACTCTATCTTTCTTCATCTTTGACGACTTGAACGAATGGATCTCGTCCAACGACCAACACCGTTTCCATCCAAGACATCAGGGAAGACAGTTCCAACGGCGACGTGCACCAAGAAACGCGCTCTCGAAAAACTTCCTGTCGAGCTCTGGCGCGAAATCTTCACTCACGCGACTCAAGTTATTGGCGGATATGACAGTGGCTTCGTGTGAGTGCCTGTGTGGCCTAATTCTAGAATTGCGTGGATGGCTCACGCGTGTCTTGTCTCTTCATCTACTTTTTCTACAGCTCTCCATTCGACTTCTCGGAATTGAACGAAGGATACCATACTTTCCTCTATGATCTCTCAATAAACCACCGCGTCAAACAGGCGCTCTGCCTCGTCTCGCGCGCCTGGCACGCGATCGCGCAGGAGCTTATCTTCGAATACCTCTTCCTCCAGGACGGTTTCGACTGGACCGCCCTCGCAGATGGGCTCGAGCTGAGTTGCAAGACCGACGACCTCTACAAGGGTCGTGGCGCGGGCTGGTACGTCCGCCGGCTCGAAATCTGCACGTACGTCTGGACTCCTGTCCTCGCGGCGGCAGCCGCCCGCGTCGTACGCTGCTGCCCAAACCTACGCGTGCTTACGGTTGGCGCGGCGCAGGGCCCGGGCGAGAAACCCGGCCTCGAGGGCGTCCCGCTCGAAGTAATCCACGCCATCATGGAGACCTGTCCACGCACGCTGAAGGCGCTGGACTGGACGGTCGACCTCGGGTCACCCGCGACACATGACATGTTCGCGCAGCTCTCGAAGCTGAGGCAGCTGCAATCGTTCTTTATGTGCGTGCAGCTGCCGTACGTGCTCCCAGTCACGTACGCGGAGCTCTGCCGCATCCGTGCTGTCGAGCTCCCAAATCTCCATACAATGGAGATCGCGTCGCCGGACTGCGACCCGTCCGGCGTGCTTGGTGTGATGGCATATTGGGATTTGCCATCGCTGAAGCAGGTTACGCTTTGTGGCCAGCGGCGTCTGCAGAACGCTATACCGTTCTTCGCTGCCCACGGCCCGCGGATAACTACGCTGGAGTTCGATCGTGTTGGAGACGATGTCGATCGTATGCTCAAGCTTTGCTCCAAACTCACCGATCTGGTGACGCACATCCGCTACGCGGACGAGCAGATCTTGGGCGGGCACAAGAAAGTCAAACGAGTAGGTCTTCGAGGACTACATATGGCCGAACACAGCTATTCCGACCGGTGCAACGCAATCGAAGCTCTGAAAGAGGTTTTTCCGGCAGTCCTGGACAAGAAGAGATACCCTCGTATGAAAATTGTTCGCCTCCTTGATTACGAGCAAACGCGGTTCTCGGAACAGAAATGGCGTGCATGCGACGTTTCGTTTTGGGCGTTTTGGGTCAAGAAATTCGATCGCGATGGAGTTCGCATAGAGGATCATGAAGGGAATGTCCTTGCGGTCAAATTCAGTGACGCGAAGGTCATGCTTCCTGAGGAGATCGCAATTCAACACCTTGAGACTCGACATCATGATTGATAGATACCTTTGCTCATCAAGAGTTTTTCTTCGAACTATTTAGACTCGATCTGCAGGTTTTGGTCTTTGTTATTCGTGAGTCATGCTTTCTTGCTGCATACTTATCGTTTATCCATATCACCCTACTTACAAATTTTGGAGCGCAATCATTCAATGAACTCAGATTATAATTATCAACCCTTGTACCATTACAATCCTTCTTACAGCGATACATGTCCTTCTAGCGTTTTCGTAGATGATGGAATAGAAATCATTATCTCGTGAGCTGTCGGACTCGCGCATGACTAGACTCCAGGCATCGATATGTCGTGGTCTTTCACGACTCTCGTCCTGGAGTCCATCACTAGACCCTTCTGCAGATTATCGTCAAATCATGCCTCTCCAAAAGATCACAGGAAACGACACCTACCCACAACATAGACAACCCGTTACGCAATCTGCTATACAAGCAAAGCAACCCGCGATTGCTATGAAGTCATTCGTAAATGTGTAGGGGGTGGCACACAACAACGCAGAAATGAAACTCACCATCTACGATGCACATTATACACCCGCCAATGGTCGCGATGATGCAGTCAATGATCTCTGCAATGCATGCGACAAACACTACGCAAGAAATTGAGCGTGCTGCAGCATTTCAAAGAATGATGTCCGTACTTTCAAGGCAAGAACAAACACACCTTGAAGTCGAATGTACTGAACGTCAGAAACACATAGAAGATCATGAATGTTTTGACCTCACCCCATTAGTACCCAATTTGTACTGGCACCAAAGCGCCTTCACTTCAAGTCAAATGGACAAGTGAGCAGGAAAGACACAAAGAGCAGGCTCGAAATGCGTATTTATCCAAGAGGAGCTGCTGACGTCACCGCCCCTATTTTGCACAAACAAATTACTTGTAGTACTCATTTCACATCCTTTTCTCTTATGGATAACGTCTGTCCAGAAAGATTCAAAGTCGAGATACTCTACGATTTCGACGGGCTTGCATTATTACAAGTAACGAATGAACAAGCGAAACGACTTTCAGATACAGACGATGACATCATGATCGACGCTTCGATCACTTTCATTGTTTCAATCCTTTTGAACAACCGCGTCGAGTTTCGCAGCGAAATATCATATAAAACATCTATCTTCCTTTCAAAATACGAATAGAGTATTGGTAGAGCTGCGTCCCAAAAAGAAATGATCGTTATATTCTACAGGTATCTTCGGAGGCTTTGCTGCGTAGAATCAAGGACGGACCGCGGAAGTATTTGTTCTTTTCCGCCTTACCACGGCGACTTATATAGCGAGTTCCAACTTTCAATGAGCCAAATTACGGCAAGAAGCTGCCGCTATATTCGCATTTTACATTGTAATGGGGGGTATTCGTCACAGCAGCGATCATCCTTCAGCCAAGCAGAGGCTCGTTCTCTCGTTGAGAACCCTTTGCTGGCCTGATCAAATGTTCTTCAGTGGTCACTCTTGGAAGTCCATCATGAAGTTTTAAGACGCACCAGACAAGCCGAAAATTACGAGAGGCGAGCTCAGAGGCAAATGAGAAGGCTGATGGAGGTTATGTTGTGTTTGAGCTTGCGTGCCACCGAACGTGCTGCCGAATAAATTCACCTTGACATAAGAGTAGAATGTACCACCCTGAGCAGTCTCTGGCATCATTCTTCACCGCGACAGCAACTTTCTTGGGTTTCCAGAAGTCTAGGCACGAAATTTTAATCCAATTTCTGTCAATTAAAAGAGAATGCACGTACAAGATGCGTCTTCTTCGTGATCACTATTCAACGTTCGTCAGTACTAAGAAAAAATGAGAGAACGATGTTCGATATTACACGCACCTCATCGTCTTTTGCACGATCTACAGTCTGGTTGAAGAGGTGAAAAAAACGCCACTTAAAGTGGTTGTTGCCTAAAGCTCAGATGGCTTCCGCTTTCAACGACGTCCAACACTCTCCCCTCGTTGAAAGAATCCAAAGGAGCGTGGTTGATCTGTCGAAACGACACGGTGCACCTCAGCGCAGCAAAGCGACGAAGTGGTATGTTGGAAAGAGGTGCGATATGGGTTTTCCTGCGCCATGGCGACGAAAGGTCGGGTTTTCCATTGGGCTATCTTTGAGGATTGGATTTTGTGACGTCACAGCGGTTCAAAGTCCTCCTCAAACTCGATTTCCACGAACATCGGATGGGAAAGCATTGGAATATGTGAGAAGATAATCGCAGAAGAAGCTGCAGACGAGAAGTCCGTAATATTGTTATTGATGGGGAGACGGGGCCGAAAGGGACGAACCTGCATCGAATACGATCAAATAGGTTTGATATCAAAAGAAAGACGACCTTTGAAACGCCGCTCATGAAGCGACACTCTCGTTGACGATGTTTTGAACGATCGTTGTTGAATTCGAAGACGAAAGATGTGCAAGCGCAGCTCGTCCGGCGATCGGTTATTTGAGTTTCCGGACCCTGCAACCCTATACAAAACGCCGTGTCTCTTCGACTTGAAGTAAATGAGCTTGAGTCCACTCTTCCCTCCAGTCCATTCCATGCACCTCAGTTACCGCAATTTCTATCAGATCAAATGCGTTTCGATCGACAAAGACGGGACATTGCGAATAAAAAAACAGCCCAATTTGGAGCCATTCCCGGACCCGGATGAAGGTGATAGCAAACACATGCAAATAAATGCAGCATATGAACGATGTGCTGTAAAATTTTAGATCTTCTCTTCCTCTTCACTCGACCTCAAAATCGAGATTGAGTGAGGAGGAAGGCAACGCATATACTCACCGCGACATCCAAATCCTCGAACTTCGTACGATGGACCCACGACCTCTCCTCAGTCGCGCATATTCGAACGGTTTCCTGAGCGGCCTCCCTGCCCCGCCTGCAACATCCGTCAGTCTCCTCGACGACCACAGCGCCCCCATAAAATCAGGGAATGCTGTAATAGAGCTCAGCGACGGTAGCGCGTACCAGGGAATCAGCTTTGGTGCGCCAGGAAAGAGCGTAGCAGGAGAATGCGTCTTCCAAACTGGTGCGTTATTTATAGCTTCAAAATTTCTAGCTCTAAGACATACAATTTTTTTTTCAGGCATGGTTGGCTACACAGAGTCGCTCACCGACCCCTCGTATGAGGGTCAGATCCTGGTGCTCACCTACCCGCTCATTGGAAACTACGGTGTACCGGAGAGAACGCTCGAAGAGCTCCCAAAGCACTTCGAGTCCTCCAGGATCCACATTGCTGGCCTCGTCGTGGGCAGCTACTCCGAGTTCTTCAGCCACTACCTCGCCAAATCCTCTCTCGGAGACTGGCTGAAGGAGAACGGCATCCCCGCGATCTATGGCATCGACACCCGCGCACTCACCAAGAAGATTCGCGAGAAGGGCTCCATGCTCGCCCGAATCTTGGCTAAGAAATCCCTCGCGGCTCCCGATCACCGTTTTCGCGCACCACACCCCCAGCCCAATGGCCGCGTCATGTCCCCCTCGCTTTCGCAATCTCGCGAAAACTTGCGCGAGTGGTCGGATGAATACATCGCCGTCGATTTTCGCGACCCGAATCAGGAGAACCTCGTCGCCGCCGTGTCCATTTCGCAACCAAAAGTATATGCGCCGGAATCAACAGCGAAGATGCACCTCTCGGGACGACCTTTACGCGTCCTGTGCGTCGATGTCGGCATGAAATTTAACCAGATTCGGTGCTTCACCCGCCGAGGGATCGAATTGAAAGTCGTGCCTTGGAATTACGACTTTATGGCGAGCTCTGAAGAGCCCTTCGATGGGCTGTTCATCTCCAACGGTCCAGGCGACCCCTCTATGTTGTCTGAAACGGTCGCCCGAATCCGAAAAGTGCTCAACGAGGGCTCTCGGCCGATTTTCGGTATTTGCTTAGGACACCAGCTCCTCGCACTTGCAGCGGGCGCGACAACTTCGAAAATGAAATACGGCAATCGCGGCCACAACATCCCATGTACCGATGTTCTTAGCGGACGGTGCTACATTACGAGTCAAAACCACGGTTTCCAGGTTGACACTGCGTCTTTGCCAACTGGATGGAAGGAACTGTTCCACAATGCCAACGACAACAGCAATGAGGGTATCTACTGCGAGGACAAGCCATTCTTCTCTGTTCAGTTCCATCCCGAATCGACTCCCGGCCCACGCGATACGGAATTTCTCTTCGATGTTTTCATCCAAAATATCGTTGACTGCGTTGCCACCGGTTCCCTCGCACCTATCAAGCTGCCTGGTGGAACAAAGGAGGAGAACGAGAAACGCGTACCCCGTGCGGATGTTCGCAAAGTGTTGATCTTGGGCTCTGGAGGCCTGTCAATCGGTCAAGCTGGAGAGTTCGACTACTCCGGCTCGCAAGCGATCAAGGCGCTCAAGGAGGAGGGCATCTACACCGTCTTGGTTAACCCTAACATCGCGACAATAGCCACTTCAAAGGGTCTCGCGGACAAGGTGTATTTCTTGCCAGTGACGCCGGAATTCGTTCGCAAGATCATCAAGTACGAAAAGCCCGATGGCATCTACGTCACCTTTGGCGGACAGACGGCGCTCAACGTCGGTATCAAGCTGAAGGATGAATTTGAGTCTTTAGGGTGCAAGGTCCTTGGGACGAAGATCGAGACTATCATCACGACAGAGGATCGCCAGCTCTTCGCTGACACTATGGCAGAAATCGGCGAACGTTGCGCGCAATCTGCAACTGCGACGACGATAGACGAGGCGATCACTGCAGCAACAACCATCGGTTTCCCCGTTATCGTACGAGCAGCCTATGCCCTTGGAGGTCTGGGATCCGGCTTTGCACAGGACACAACGCAGCTCAAGGCACTCTGTGGAAAGGCGTTTGCTACAAGTCCTCAAGTTTTGGTCGAGAAGAGCATGAAGGGCTGGAAAGAGATCGAGTACGAAGTCGTCAGGGACTGCCGCGATAATTGTATCACGGTCTGTAACATGGAGGTGCGATGATTTTCTGCGCTCGAAAAGGAAGCGCGAAGTCTGACTGTTTTGACCAATTTAATGTAGAATTTCGACCCGCTTGGGATCCATACTGGTGACTCTATCGTTGTAGCCCCTTCTCAGACGCTCTCGGACGAGGACTACAACATGTTGCGCACCACTGCGATCAACGTAATCCGTCACCTTGGCGTCATTGGAGAATGCAATATCCAGTACGCTCTGAACCCGACTTCAAAAGAGTATTGTATCATCGAGGTATACTTCATTGTTCATTCGCTTATCTTCTACGTGTTAATCTTGTCACGCAATTAGGTCAATGCCCGTCTTTCGCGCTCATCCGCACTCGCGTCCAAAGCGACCGGCTACCCGCTGGCGTTCATAGCTGCGAAGTTGGGTCTTGGCATTCCTCTCAACGAGATCAAGAACTCTGTGACAAAAGTGACAAGCGCGTGCTTCGAACCGAGTTTGGACTACGTCGTCATTAAGATTCCGCGCTGGGACCTCAAGAAATTCAATCGTGTTAGCAAACTCCTGAGCAGCAGCATGAAGAGCGTTGGTGAGGTGATGAGCATTGGACGGACGTTCGAGGAAGCGATCCAGAAGGCCATTCGTGCAATTGACGATCAGTTTGCCGGATTCTCGAAGGTGATATTTTCCTTCGTCGAGTACGCATTGGACTGACAATGAAAAAAAAGAACGACATCGTCAGTGACGTAGACCATGAACTTCTCAATCCTACGGATAAGCGCATGTTCGCCATCCACACTGCCTTCGAGAATGGCTATAGCGTGGATAAAATTTGGCAGATGACCAACATCGACAAATGGTTCCTGACGCGGCTGCAAAATCTCTTCAAGATGGAAAAGCTCCTATCGTATGTTGCTGTCGTGTCTCTTATTTACTCGTTCAAGCGCTGACTTTGGGTCGGCGGTTTGAAGTGGCTGCAACATTACCACAGCCGTCACGAAGGAGTTATTAACTCAAGCCAAGCAGATGGGTTTCTCGGATCGTCAGCTGGCGACCTGCTTCAAGTCTACCGAGTTGGCCGTCAGGCGTTTACGACAGGAATACGGAATCGCACCTTTCGTCAAGCAGATAGACACTGTTGCTGCCGAGTTCCCAGCATTCACGAACTATCTGTACACGACATACAATGCCGTAGAGCACGACGTGAGTTTCGATGACCATGGTATCATGGTCCTGGGTTCTGGTGTCTACCGGATCGGTTCCTCTGTGGAATTCGACTGGTGTGCGGTCCGCGCTATTCGTACTCTGCGAGATCAGGGCATCAAAACCGTAATGGTGAACTACAATCCCGAGACCGTCAGTACCGATTACGACGAGGCCGACCGATTGTATTTCGAAACCATCAGCCTCGAGACGGTCTTGGACATTTATGACATCGAGCAATCGCGGGGCGTGATTATTTCTATGGGAGGTCAAACACCAAACAACATAGCACTGCCGCTCCACCGTCAAAACGTGCATATTTACGGTACTTCGCCAGAGATGATCGACACGGCGGAGAACAGGTACAAATTCTCGCGTTTGCTTGACAAAATTGGCGTCGACCAGCCCCTTTGGAAAGAGCTCGCCAGTTTCGACGAGGTGCACGACTTCTGCGACAAGGTTCAGTACCCTGTGCTCGTTCGCCCATCATACGTCCTTTCGGGCGCTGCTATGAATGTCGTCTCGTCTTCCGATGATTTGTCTAGTTACCTCTCGCAGGCGACTGCTGTTTCTCGAGACCATCCGGTCGTCATTTCAAAATACATCGAAAACGCGAAGGAGATCGAGATGGACGCCATCGCGAAGAACGGCAAGCTCGTCATGCATTACATCTCTGAACACGTGGAAAACGCAGGTGTGCACTCTGGCGACGCGACACTAATCCTCCCTCCTCAAGACCTGGACCCGGAAACCGTTAGGAGAATCGAAGTGGCGACTGCGAAGATCGCCAACGCGCTCAACGTCACTGGCCCCTTCAACATCCAGTTCATCGCGAAGAACAACGAGATCAAGGTCATCGAATGCAACCTTCGCGCAGCGCGTTCCTTCCCCTTCGTGTCCAAGGTCACAGGTGTTGATGCCATCGAGATGGCCACCAAAGTCATGCTCGGCATGCCCATTGAAGCTTATCCTGAGCTTTCTCTACCGCCCGACTACGTTGGAATCAAAGTTCCACAGTTCAGCTTCAGTCGTTTGTCTGGAGCGGATCCTGTTTTGGGTGTTGAAATGGCGTCAACCGGAGAGGTCGCGTGTTTCGGGAAGGACAAGTACGAGGCATACTTGAAGGCTCTGATCTCAACAGGATTCGTCCCCCCAAAGAAGAACATCCTCTTTTCCGTTGGTGGATTCAAGGAGAAGATGGAAATCCTGCCATCGGTCCAGAAGCTTCACGCATCCGGTTATACCATCTTTGCGACGTCTGGCACTGCTGATTTCCTTACGGAACATAATGTACCGTGCAAGGTATGTTTGGGACGTCTTCCGCAATTCTTTCACTCACATTTTCCAGTACCTTGAAACTCTCGGCGAAGACGGCGGCGATAAGGAAAAATCAGAGTACTCTCTGACACAGCATTTGGCGAACAACCTCATTGACTTGTACGTGAACCTTCCGTCGAAGAACCATTACCGTCGCCCGGCGAGTTACACCAGTAAAGGGTACCGCACGCGTCGAATGGCCGTAGACTTCGCTGTTCCTCTGATCACCAACGTGAAATGTGCCAAACTTCTCGCCGAAGCTCTTGTCAGGCGACTTCCCCTGGACGTATCTGCTGTGGATTATAAGACGTCCCATGTAGCGCATACGTTCCCTGGATTGGTTAATATCTCGACATTCGTCCCGGGACTCGGCAATACGGCGATCGAGGACCTGACAATTGCGACCAAGGAATCCGTCGGAGGTGGCTTCACGACAACTCTGATATTACCTTTCGGGAGCAACTTCAAGGTGTCCGACACCTTGTCTCTTGACGTAGCGCACACACATGCCGCTGGTTCAGCATTCTGCCATTATGCAATGAATGTCGTCGCAACCCCAGAAAACGTACAGTCGTTGAACAACGAGGATGTTAGAGCTGGAGCGAAGTTCCTCTACGTGCCGTTCTCCTCGATTTTGGCGCCCCATTCGATGTCGCAACAGATCGCAACAGTGGCCACTCATTTCGCATTGTGGCCTTCTGACAAGACGATCGTCACTGACGCGAAGGGATCGGACTTGGCCTCCGTGCTCTTGCTCGCAAGTCTCCACAACCGTGGCGTTCACATCACAGACGTTCGCAGCCGCGAGGACCTCCTCTTGATTTCCCTCAGCAAAGCCAAGCAACTGAAAGTGACGTGTGACGTCTCCATATATGCTCTCTTCTTCGACAGAGATTCCTACGACGACGCGGTTTGTTTGCCTTCTCGCGAAGACCAGAAAGGGCTATGGGGAAACCTCGATATTGTCGACGCGTTCTCAATTGGTACGCTACCGTACGAGCTGGCCGCGCATCTCGGGAAACCAGCGGCTGCCTGCTATGGTACCCAAGACGCCTTACCCCTCCTACTTGGGGCCGTCTCCGAGGGTCGTATGTCGCTGGACACCATCCAGACTCGCCTCCATGATAACCCAATCAGGATTTTCGGCTTGACGGACCAGATCCATACTCAAGTTGAAGTGGTCATTAATCGTAAGGCTCCTTACAAGGTCAAACCTTGCTGGTCTCCGTTGGATGGTACACTCGTCACTGGCTCTGTGAACCGAGTCATCGTCCACGGACAGACTGCATTCTTGGACGGTGTCATGTTCAACGTACCCATGGATCGGGACATCTCTGGATCAACAGTACCTCGTCCTATCCTCGACAGGGCATCAAGGTTGTCGTCTTCTGGAACTCGGCCAACGTTTGTTGCAGACCTCTCATCAAGTACTCAAGCCGCAGTCGTATCCTCCAAACCATCAGACGGTGTGCTTCCCCTTGTAGCAAATGTTGCTGACATGCCTGCAACCTTATTCGCGCCTCTGACACCGCATCCTGCCTTCCACCGCAAGAACATTTTGTCAGTGAAGCAATTCACGCATCAGGACATTCACGATCTGTTCAACCTTGCGCACGAGATGCGCCTGCAAGTGGAGCGGAACGGGACGCTGGACATTCTCAAAGGCAAAATCTTGTGCACCCTCTTTTACGAACCTTCTACGCGAACTAGTGCGTCTTTCGACGCTGCCATGAAACGCTGCGGTGGAGAGGTCGTTCAAGTTGGCGCGGATCGCTCGTCCGTCCTCAAAGGCGAGACGCTCGCGGATACTGTTCGCACCCTGAGCTGCTATGCCGATGCCATCGTCATTCGCCATCCCGATGTGGGTAGCGCACAGCTGGCCGCGAAGTACTCCCCCATCCCTGTCATCAATGCGGGCGACGGTATTGGAGAGCACCCGACGCAAGCTCTGCTCGACATCTACACCATACGGTCCGAGCTCGGTACGGTCAACGGGCAGACGATCACACTGCTTGGTGACCTCAAGAACGGACGAACAGTGCACAGTCTTGTCACGCTGCTCTGCCTGTACAAGGTACGACTCAACTTCGTCGCGCCTACTTCCTTGGCCATGCCGAGCAAGGTCGTCGCTGCGGCGCGGAAGGCAGGGGTATATGTGCAGCAGTGCGAGTCACTTGAGGAGGTGCTGGCGGAGACGGATGTCCTCTACGTGACGCGCGTGCAAAAGGAACGCTTTGACAGCGAAGAGGAGTGGATTCGCGTGAAAGATGCGTACCGGATCGACCATTCGGTGTTATCGCGCGCGAAGGAAGATATGATCGTTATGCATCCTTTGCCCCGAGTCAACGGTGAGTGTCCTATCAAATGTTTGCGCAATGCCGGGGTGACTGATCAATGCGCGTAGAAATCGATCCAGAAGTTGATTTCGACTCGCGCCGCGCCGTTTACTTCCGCCAAATGCGATATGGCTTATTCGTGAGTTTTTATCAGAATTTTGTTCACCTTGACTTTGATGGACTAACGCTTTTGCAGGTACGCATGGCTTTGCTTGCTAGTGTCATGGCATAATAAGCCATACAACTCCGAAAACAAAATTTTCTTGGGAAGGTAATCTGGAGAGTGAAAATAGGGAACATACAAGAACGTCTCTTTGGCAGTTCATAGTTCGTAGAAGGAATTGCACATGCATTGGTTTGGAAAGCAAACATAATTCTTAACCCTAAGTAATGTAGCACTACTTGTCACTTCATGGCCGACTTACAAAAGTGTTGTAGAATAGAAGATTAATAGAACTCGATGTTTGAAGTGACGTCTTCGAGCGCGCGCCTATGCATGCACTTGCCGACGGGAATAGCCGACCAAGCGCGAACTCGGAGTCCGTGCTCTGGCGGTCTTGCTTTCGACCATCGCCACTCCTCTTTAGCCTCATCCTTCGTACGTGCTTCTGCCTTATAAATGATCTTCTCTGTACTCAATTTAAATGTCGTTTTGGCAGTCAAAAGCTCAGGACGTTCGCGTTGCAAGACTGCAGACTGTTTACGAACTTCTTGTCTTACCCGACGGTACACGACGTGCTCGGTTTTACCACCTCCCGGTCGCTCAATCTTCTCAAACTAGAAGCCTCGGGGGCGAATCCAAGGCCTTACTCGAACGTCGGAATCTTATTGCAGACAGTTTGTGCGATGGAGACGAAGCAAGTTCAGGATACGGCGGGAAGGGTCTGCCCGGTTTGCAACACGCTGGCGACGAAACGGTGCTCAAGGTGCGCCACGGTCTACTACTGCTCGGTAGAGCACCAGACAGAGGTGCGTAAAGCTACTGCTCGTGGTTAGATATTCGAAGTTTTTAATCGAGTTTCTCCGCAGCATTGGTCCGACCACAAGGCAGAATGCAAGAAACTCCAGCGCTCGAATGCACCGCCTGCTAGTACTAGCACTCCCCAGACGCTCACTGCAGCACAGAAGAACGCGCAAATCCCAAAATCTGTTGGTAGTATGTTCACGGTCGATGCGATTCTCTTCCCTGCAGACGAAGATCGCCCTCGTATCGTTCAGATGGGCTTCGAGGTCAAAAGCGCCGACGATGGCGGCAACGGCCTGACCGATACCTGGCACTTATACGACATGTCCTACTTCGAACGTCTTCTTGGAGACAGGATGGTCGGCAGGAGCACTGTGTACTTCCAAAAACCTGGTGGCGCGCCTATTCCGGACGGATACACGCTGGAGTTGGTATATCGGGACAACTACGCCAACGATGGCTCGAAGGTCAATCGCTGCGTTCAGAATCTCACAGGAGGGAATACGGTCCATAGTTTCCGCGGAAATTTGCTGGCTTTGAGGAGGCCCGGGAGTTCGGAGGGTGGAATACCAAGCGACTTGGTCGTGAATGTCGAAGATGCTGATCTCGAATATATGAAGAACTATTTCATTGGGTACGGTCGGAAAGCGATGCATCATCCAGACTCTTTGGGTGCGAATCCGTCTTGGCTTTCGAGCTTTGGAAATGTTCAAGTTCTCAATCTATGAGAGGAACAAAATTGTACAAAATATCTTGATATAAGTGAACATAACTTGATATATCTTGGCCTTTGAATGCAAATAACGCAAATTTCGAGACGAAAGAAAAATGCATTGTCGGATTTGCCCGATTGCTCCTAGCATGAAAGTAAACAACGACAAACAAGTGCCAGAGTATGATCGGCCAACCATGATTGATGCAGCCTTGCCTTCCTTCCTGCACTCCGCGTTTCTGGGAGACTACTAGTAATTGACTATCCTCCATATGCGTCGTCGTGCATTCGCTGGCTTCGGAAGGCAGTTGAAGCTGGTTCAAATTGGAACTTTGAACGACATCATGATATCGGAGAACTTGAATTTACAAGCAATGTTGGTACGTCTTTAGAACAGGATGCTTTACAATATCCAATGATCGTCTATGCAGGCTATTCCTCAGAACTTCTTTCGAGCCACGGAGGTCGAAAATGGCTGCTGTGTGCAAATGCGGTCATCCGAGACCTGAGACATTGCGACTTGAACTCGATCTCGGACGCCTGTCGACATGGACCGAATGATCTAGTCCTCAATAGATCTACATTGACGCCTGCTGTCCTCGAATCTTTCTAGGTAAAAAATATACTCAAGAATCTTCCTTTGACATCTACGTGCTTGGCTTGCACTTGGCTTTACTTTTCGACGCTGGACCGCCGGCGCTGGACGACTGTAGCTTGGAATGCCATAATGTCTCACCCTTACGATCGTTAATTCCCTCGAAGTGAAGCCTCTTCTCTCTCGATCCGATCGTGGATGCATGTCTCGGAAACAGGTGGTGAAGATACTGCGCTGGGAATGACTTCTCTGTCGACGGAAACGTCAAGCCAGCGGATGCCTTTGATGTTTACTCCAATGCAAGACAGGACCGACCCCTCCTTCAATGCTTGCCGCGTCTCGGATTCACGATGCCGAGCTGCAGTTGCGCGACATTTTCGACGCCTTAGCACTTCCGCCATGCATTTTGTATTGGTTCCTGAAGTTGAAGCAGTGGGGCCGACGAGTTCTCGTAACGAAGTGGCGCGGAAGCGTCGGCGCTAAGGCTTGCTCGACTGTCTTTGCCGTCTTGAGGCCAGCTTCCGATACCTCAGTATGCGTTCGTATATAACCTACTTTCGATCGACTTTCAAGGACATCACTCAACTTTCCTTCTCAGTCTTTCGACGATTACGTCGAAGTTTAACTCGTCTCCAGCTCTCCCTCACGAATCTTACGACTTGCGCTACGACTTCTCACATTCAAAATGTTCTCCAAGCAGCAGTTCATCTCGACGCTCGTCGTCGCCTGCGCTTTGTTGCCAATTGCAGGCGCAGCCCCGCCTGCTAAGAGGCAGAACACTGTCACCGTCACTTCGGTCAACACCGATACCTTTACGGTGACTGCGTACCCGGACACTTGCCCGGCCAGTAAGTTGCTTTATTCTCTTTTTTCGACCTTTTACTTATGAACCTATAGCTACTACGACATCGGACTCGTCCTCGAGCACAGATTCATCATCTGACTCGTCTTCGAGCACTGATTCGTCCTCGGACTCGTCTTCGAGCACAGACTCGTCGACTGATTCGTCGTCGAGCACGGATCCGTCCTCCGACTCTTCTTCGAGCACGGATTCCTCATCCGACTCGTCGTCGAGCACCGACTCTTCCTCCGACTCGTCGTCGTCCACAGACTCGTCTTCCGACTCGAGCTCTACCACCGACTCGTCGTCGTCGAGCACTGAGACTTCTGACTCGTCTTCGAGCACGGATTCATCCTCCGACTCCTCGTCGAGCACCGACTCTTCCTCCGACTCTTCGACGACCACAGATTCTTCGTCAGACTCGAGCTCGTCCAGCACCGACACTTCTGATTCGTCGTCGAGCACAGACTCGTCCTCCGACTCCTCCTCTAGCACGGATTCATCTTCGGATTCATCCTCGAGCACCGACTCCTCGTCCGACTCGTCATCTAGCACCGACTCGTCTTCCGACTCGTCCTCCAGCACCGACTCGTCTTCTGATTCCACCTCTACCACCGACTCATCGTCGTCGAGCACTGAGACCTCTGATTCGTCCTCGAGCACGGATTCGTCCTCGGACTCAAGCTCTAGCACGGATTCGTCGTCAGACTCCTCCTCGAGCACGGACTCTTCATCGGACTCTTCGTCTAGCACCGATTCATCCTCCGACTCCAGCACATCGACCACCGATTCGTCCTCATCTGACTCCTCGTCCAGCACCGACTCTTCGTCGGACTCGTCGTCTAGCACGGACTCATCTTCGGACTCATCATCTAGCACGGACTCGTCATCTGATTCTTCCTCGAGTACCGACACATCAGATTCGTCGACCAGCACCGAGACGTCCTCTGAGTCTTCGAGCACTGAGTCTACCTCTGGTACTACGACTGTCGTGACCACGTCGTCCACCTCCGAGTCGTCCTCCAGCACCGAGTCCACCTCGGATTCGTCGTCGGATTCATCTTCTAGCTCTGATTCCTCGACCGAGTCTACCTCCACTTCCGAGACGACTTCCTCCTCCACCGAGTCTTCCTCTGATTCATCATCGGACTCTACCTCCACACCCACGACCTCCTCGACGTCCTCTACCACTACCAACCCTCCCTCTACTACAACGACATCTCAGGTCAACGATGGTACCACAACCATCCAAGAGACCATCGTTTCTACCTCCACTTCTTACATCACTTCGACGGCCACGAGCACTGTCACTGCGACGTCCACCTCCTTCGTTACGCAGACTTCTACTCAGACTGTCACCGCCACGTCTACCGAGGTCGTTACCAGCACCGAGACGACTTCAGTTACAGTTACGAACACGCAGTTCGTCACCGTCACCGCTTCGCCTTCGGCGACGAAGCGTTTCTTCGAAGCTATTCCCACTCGTCGTAAGTTTACTCCTTTTTCCACTTTCCACTTATGCTTACTTTCTCCCCAGTTTTCTAAGACGAGCTTGATTAGCAAGTTGTGCATCGGACACGAATAAATAGCTAAATTTCTTCATGTACTTGACTTGTTCAATATGCATCTGTGTCTCTTCAAATTTGGAACGATTTGTCTTAAAAAAACCTTCTCTCGTCTCTTCCCCCTCCGTATTTTCTTGTAGGTGCAAGAAATTTTTCATCTCATCTTTTCTCAGCGCTTTTTTTAATTCGTCTCTTTGACTTTTACATTTGTTCATCAGACTTCTCCACATCTTACATCCGCTTTGCAGCATGACCGGTTTCGAAGCTGTGTTGCTGATCGTGCCTCAATATGTAACTTCTCAAACCAACCATCATGACGACTGCGCGCAATCAAGTTCGTACGCGTGTCGGTCACTTCCACGTCGTACATGTACTGCTTCTCCGCAGCGATAGGCGCAGCCTGAAAAATCGCTCAGCTGTCCTTCAGTATCTGTGAACTTGCAACTTGAAAAGCCTTCTGCAGAATTCATCTTCGCGTCGACCAACAAACTTCGTTGCCATGTCTCACCGAATTCCCTTCCAAGCCCTGACCCTCCTTCGTTTCTTCTCGCTGGATAGGATGAACGTATCGAAGCTTGTCGTCTATGCTGCCGCTGGAGGGACAATCTATTATCTATGGAAGTTCCTGAAGTTTTTCACTCGCCCATACTTCTCTCCCTTGCGACGAATCCGCTGCGTTCCGAGATCCAGTGTGCTCTTGGGAAGCATTCGTGATTTCAACAGATTGGAGGACTCTACGTTGCACGAAGATTGGTCTCGTGAATTTGGGACCGCTTTTCGTTTGAAGATGTTCATGAACGTGAGTGGTTTAGGACAACCTAAGAATATGACTTGTTAACTTAACATTATAAATATTTGATAGAGCGAATGCCTTGTGGTGATGGATCCCCGCGCTCTGAATCACATGTTTACACATTCTACCGACTACCCAAAACTCGACGAGTCAATAAGAGCTCTTACAAAACTCCTTGGAGCAGGTTAGCCTTGCCATACAACGAGAAAGTTTTCGATCGGATACTGAAAGCCAAAATGCGCAGGTATCTTGGTGACTGAAGGTGCATAAGCCCCTTCTGAGGAATACGCCGAACTGCGTAATAACTGACTTGATAATAGGCGAGAAACACAGGCAGCAGGTACGATGAGTTTTGGATATACATGTATTTCAGTGTCTCGGCGTCCTACTCACCTAATGCGACAGAGAAGAGTTATGGTAAGCATTGTCTTGAACAGCAAGCGCTTCGCCGATCTTTAACACCTTACGTGTCATTGTAGAATCCTTCGTTCGGACCCCCCTCAGTCAGAGACCTCACACCAGCCATGTTCGAGAAAACGACACAGGTGACGTTCAATCTCTTTTACGCATTCGCTTTTTTGATAATGGGGTTTTCTTCTTCGTCAGCTCCGCGACATTTGGCTAGAACAAGCAAACGCAGATGGCAAACCTGTTCGCATTGAAGTGCTGTCCTGGCTTGGCCGAACCACTCTCGATATCATTGGAGTCGCAGGTACGCTGTTCTCTACCAGGTTTCGTTGAGAAATATAACCGTGTCGACCAGGCTTCAACTACGAGTTCAACGCTCTGAACGTGAACGAGAAACCTAACGAGCTCAACGAGGCTTTCTCTACTATTTTCAACATGGATTCAAATATCACGATCGGCATGATAATCCAGGAGGTCGTTCCATTCTTACGAGATCTGGTGCGTTCGGACTCATTCGCCATCCGTGTTAATTTGATGATCAGTGCACTCTCTAGCCAACGAAGAGGAACAGAGCTGTCGCTGCCGCCATGAAGACCATGCGCCGTGTCGGTAACGAACTCGTACAGGAACGCAAGCACCATTTTCTGGAGAAGGAGAAGGATGCATTCACTGATGACTCGGAAGACCTACACCACAAAGACCTACTCAGTGCCTTGATCAAGGCAAATATGGACCCTAGTATTCCAGAGTCTCAGAGAATGACCGATGAAGAGGTTTTGTCTCGTAAGTCTTAAGGTTGATTCATGAGTGGATATTGAAAATCGCTCATGTCTCCGAACGTCCAGAAATACCGACATTCTTGGTCGCTGGACACGAAACCAGCAGGTAACCAATGACTAAAATACTTAACCCGACGACAAATCAGTGAACCTCCATCTTACCTAGCACTCAAACGACATGGACACTCTTCGAGCTCGCGCAGAATCCCAAAATCCAGATTCGCTTACGCGAAGAACTACTGAGCGTCCCAACAGACACACCTTCGATGGACGAAGTTCAAGCTTTGCCTTACCTCGACGCTGTCCTGCGCGAGTCGCTCCGGCTTCACGGTGCAGTCCCCGCAACCAGTCGTAAAGCTGCAAAGGACGACATCATTCCTCTCGGAGAACCTATCGTTGACATGTCCGGAAACACTATTTCAGAGATTTGGTATGAAGCCCATTTTTGCTGAAAACCTGAGCTGGAATCGTGCTGATTCGAATCTTTTTTGAAGCGTGAAGAAAGGCGACGTGTTCGTGATCCCGATTACCGCGGTCAACAGGATGACTTCGTTGTGGGGTCCAGACGCGGAAGAATTTAAGTATGTGATATACACCTTTAGAGCACTAAACTCGATCTACATATAATTGACTGTTTGTTGTCCACAGTCCGGACAGGTGGGATAATGTCCCAGAATCAGCTACCGCAATCCCCAGCGTCTTCGCGAACGTCCTATCCTTCTTAGCGGGTGCGAGAGGTTGCATCGGGTACCGCTTCGCCGTTGTCGAGTAAGTGACGATCTGCGTCTCTTTGGAAATACCTATGCTAAGGGAAAAATGTCTTCAGAATGAAAGCCATCTTGTTCTCCCTGATTCGGTCGTTCGAGTTCGAACTCGCAATCCCAGCCGACGAGTTCACAAAACGATCTATGGTGGTGACCCGTCCGTATCTGAAGAGCGAGCAGAACGGTCGTGCACAGATGCCTTTGCTTGTCAAGCCATATATTCCCTCTAATCTGTGAGGGGCTACACGAGCGGTTTTACATCGACAGTGCTAGTATCCTTCTGCTTCTGCTACGGTACTACCTGCCATTATTTATTTACATGTAAACTTGGATTCCTTGGATATATAACTTATTGCTGCCTGACACGAAGTCGCCATTAGTTCCATCCGCTCGAACCACCTTCGCAAAATGAGGAAACCACATAGACAGAGTCTACGAATCCCACTCAGACGGTACCAAACAGTAATGCGTTCAGAGCGCATACATATCTCTTTTACTTGTCATTTCCTTCACGCTCGCCAGAATCCCAACAGTATCGCCCAACCCATTCAGACTCTGCGTTCTAGGTTTGACAAGCGACTCTTACGTCGTGATGCAATTGTTTAAGTCAAACAAATCAGGAAAATGTAATGTAGAGAGGGAAAGGGAAGGGAATGACGGCCAATGGTATCGTAGTATTGAAAAGAGAAACAGCTAAACGAGCGAGTAAACATAGTCGTAAAAAAACATGGCATGCCACCGCCAAGACAGCTTTGGAAACCTTTAATCGTGAAAAAATGTCGTAGCAAAAATTCCTTGTTTTACTCTTCCTCGGGGCCGACCTCCTCCTCGTACTCGCCTTCCTCTTCTTCCTCAACGCTGAAAGGTCAAGTCAGTACACAACTTTGCAAGCACTTGATAATTAACGTACGTTGCGTCCTGGTATTGCTGGTATTCAGCAACCAAGTCCTGCATGTTGGACTCGGCCTCAGTGAACTAAAAGACATCAGGATTAGTCTGAGGGAGTACTTTCGATCACGAATTACACATACCTCCATCTCATCCATACCCTCTTGTGTATACCAATGCAAGAAGGCCTTGCGCTTGAACATAGCAGTGAACTGGTCACTGACGCGCTTGAAGAGCTCCTGGATCGCTGTTGAGTTACCCAAGAACGTGACGGCCATCTTGTGTCCGCGAGGAGGAATGTTGCACTGAGAGGTGAGGACGTTGTTCGGAATCCACTCGACGAAGTAAGTGGAGTTCTTGCTCTGAACGTTCTGCATCTGCTCTTCGATCTCCTTCATCGAAACCTTTCCACGGAAGACAGCAGCAACCTAGCAAGTTTCAACATTAAGAGGGAACCTTCCGCAGAAGCAGTTGACAACGTACAGTGAGGTAGCGGCCATGACGAGGGTCGGAGGCAGCCATCATGTTCTTCGCATCGAACATTTGTTGAGTGAGCTCAGGTACTGTCACAGCTCGGTATTGCACGCTTCCGCGAGCGGTCAATGGTGCAAAGCCGACCATGAAGAAATGGAGACGAGGGAATGGAACTAAAAATAGCACTTAGACGAGAAACCTCCTGGAAAATGCGCACCAAACTTACCCATGTTCACTGCTAACTTCCTCAAGTCGGAATTCAGTTGGCCAGGGAACTTCCAAGGGGTCAGCTCAAACTCAAGATATCAACAAAATAACTCTTACTCGGAGACATGTTGTGATCCCACTCATGACGACGGAAACGAGGTGGTTGAGATCACCGTAAGTCGGGGTTGATAGCTTCAGGGTGCGGAAGCAGATTTCGTAGAGAGCCTCATTATCAATGCAGAAGGTCTCATCGGAGTTCTCGACAAGTTGGTGGACGGAGAGTGTCGCGTTGTATGGCTGAAAGGTCACAAATTAGCCAGGGAAAACTTGTGAGCACTATGTTGCTAACCTCGACAACTGTGTCCGAAACCTTGGGAGAGGGGACGACGGAGTACGTGCACATCATGCGGTCGGGGTACTCCTCTCGGATTTTTGAGATCAAGAGAGTACCCATACCAGCACCAGTTCCACCACCGAGAGAATGTGTTATTTGGAAACCTGTCACACATCGTCAGGATACAAATCAACTGAACTGCAACAACAAAATGCTCACCTTGAAGGCAGTCAGTGCCTTCCGCCTCCTTTCGGACGACGTCAAGGACAGCCTCGACGAGCTCAGCACCCTCGGTGTAATCTATACGATGATCAATAACCATCGTAACCAAAGGGAAAAAGAGAACTCACGTCCTTTTGCCCAGTTGTTACCAGCACCGTTTTGGCCAAAAACGAAGTTATCTGGGCGGAAAAGGCTTCCAAGTGGTCCACTTCGAACGGAATCCATGGTTCCAGGTTCGAGATCCACGAGAACAGCGCGTGGCACATATTTGTTTGCGCCGGTTTCGTTGTAGTAGACAGAGATTCGTTCCAGTTGAAGGTCATCATTGCCGGCGTAAACACCATCACGGCCAATGCCATGTTCATCTGAAACAACCTCCCAGAACTTTGCACCTGTATAACACGCGAGATGAGGATGAAAACGCGACACCTGGATGGACTTTGACGCGTACCGATCTGGTTACCACACTGATCAAAGCGGAATCACCCCACTTCAGCATTCGAAACAGAAAGCCAACATGGTTGCGATGCTCACCTGGCCAGTCTGGATGTGCACGATTTCACGCATGCTGGAAGAGAACCCGTCGTCAGCATCCCACGTAAAACCTCGAGTTCTTTCACAACACGCATTTCGTCGCAAAAGTCAACCAAGATGCTCAGCACGTCTCCGGCACGCGTCGATGGCTGAGATTGGGCAGCATATTGCGAGAAAAGCGTGTCGTCCGCGATGTACTCACATGAATGACGGTCGACGGTGATGGAGGACGGGAGAGGACGGTGGTCGGATGGGTGGAGGGCAAGTGCAAAAGCAAAAGTTGGGCCACGTTCGGATACAGGGTGGCTAAGGTTCAAGCGGCGACAACACGCTCCCGGCATCTCCCGGTTAGCTTTTAATTCGCTCAGATGCATCGAACTTGTTCGTGAACCAAATCGTAGGGGAAAAAAATATAAAAGTCACTAAGTCGCTACTGGATGAAGTGAACGCCATCTCCTCGCTGCTTCCGCCGCCGCTCTCTCCTCAGCGTCTTGTTTTCTTGCATCAGAGCCCATTGCAAACTCTTCTCCGTTCACTGGATAACATGCTGTAAGCTTTCCTCCTTGCGTTTTGATTCAGTACTTACCGCAGAATCTAGCAACCCAGATCGGCTGGTGATCGGATCCACCTTTCTCGTACCTGCGATCGGCGAACACATGCGTCATTTCGTTGGCTCGCAAATGATCATTGAATATTGGTAGATAGCGTTCCTTCGCAGGGCCTTCGCCGGCCTCTGTAGTCGGCAGGTAAATTCACGACCATTCACAATTTGATATCACATACGCAGCATGTCCAAAGTCAGTCGTGCGGCCTCTTCTTTAGCTTCTTTGCTCTTGTGCATACTCGACACCGTCCCGTACACCTTGCCATCAACTACAAGGTGCGTCAAAAGCAAATCAAATCCCGTTTCCTAACTTTTGAATACAAACGCACCAGTGCATTGGGCGGACCAGGAAGGTGAGTGTGGTGGCCCGACAGAGTCCGCCTTCACCTCTAATTTAAGCCCGTTACGAGCGCAATGATTGTTGAGAATCGTCATTCGAGCTGTAGAAACACATCAATTGCACACAATCGAAATCGAAAGCAAATTATCTCTGACATGTATTTGTGCCTTCGGATCTGTCAGGAGAAGGTGGGGGTGCGAATGCCCGTAGATCAACAGGCCGAGCTTGGTCGGAGGATCCTTGGGGAGAACGATTAGCTCCCGGTATACCTGGACTGTTGCGGGACAATGACGCAGGCAGATATCCATCACCGACACCAGGCCTCGGGCTCATAGGATTTGGCGAGGAAAACATGAGATGCGGCGATTCGCTCCGCCGTCGCTGCCCGCCATTATTCAAGCCCGGTGGGGTCACTCCTCCCGGTGAAATTCGATGGTGGCCAAATGGGTCCGTCAAAACGTCAGTGTCGGATTCTTCGCGTTTTATTGCGGACGTGAGAGGAACAGGGGGAGCAGGAGTCGAAATTCTCGCTTGCGTGGGAGTTACGAGGTCAGTTCTCGCATTGTTGAAGTAGTTGGATAGATGATACTCGTCTGGCTCAGACCGAGGGGCGACCGTGCTTGAAGCATATGAGACCATAGAAACACCATCATCGTCCTGCTTCGAGTGGCCAGGAGGACGAAGTGCAAGCATAGCAGCAACTTCGTCGTCTTCTTTCTTGATGAAATCATGCTGCGCTACCCGTTGACCGCTGGTTGCATCTCACCATTAGACATTAAACAAGCGAAGAAAAAAACGGAAGGCATTACAGCAGATGGGCAATGGTTGCGATTTCACTTCGCGACTTCGGGTCGATGTCACAGCAGAGGAGATACACTTCATGGACTTGATCCTTGAACTGAAGGAATTCTTTTTGGCCCGCCTGGGGTGGGTCTGGTAAAGGCTTCTTTGCCATGAAGTGCAAAATCATCTCCAGCGTACTGGCGAACTCTGGAAACGGGTTCCTACCAGTCCAAAGTTCCTTGACACACCGCACAACGCATTAGCAATCTCGGATCGAATTCGATTGCTTCTACTCACAATTACGGTAGCCCCATAACTGAATACGTCTGCGCTCTTTTCCGGCTTGATACCTCCAGGCCCATGGAGTCCGGGGTAATATTCTGGAGGGGACCAAACATTTGCGGGTGGCCATTTTGAGTCAGAAGAGCTGTACGAGGAGGTCGCAGTTACATTGACCACTCTGGCGAACCCGAGATCAGATATGCATGGCTCCCCGTCGTCATTAATAAGGATATTGGGCTGTAAACACCCAATGTTAAAAGACCTTCACATGAGTCGACATAAAGCTTACACCACGAATATCTCCATGAACAATTCCCCGACTGTGAATATAAGCGAGACCGTACGCTATCTTGGATATCTGCATATTGACTATCATATATAAATGTCTTTCGTCTAATGGGAGCATCCTCACAAATTTAATAAAATCCAATTTTTCGCGATTCTGAGGTTTTTCGCAGTACTTCCTTGCGTCTCCATTCTTCATCCAAGGGCAAACTAAGCTCGGAAAGCCGGTCTCGTCACGAAAACAAACACCAATCATTGGAAGGATATTCGGATGTGTGAGGTCGTGCCATTGTTGAGCCTCGTGAAATATTGCCTAGAGATCGTCTTGAGGGCAAAAACGAGTAGAAGTAGCATTCAGAACATACTCTTATCAATGATCTCGGATCGCCTTGTGTATCAATCGCGAAAGGGCGAAGAGATTTCACCGCACACAACCTTCCATCGCTGTGAGAATATTGGAAAACATCACCGAATGAACCACCAGCGACCGGATCGCGTCGCAAGGGCTTCAAAAGTGCCGAAATGTCGAGAACTCGTGATTCAGACATAGCCCTGCGTTTTTCAAGTGAGGTCATTGTCAATTTAGTAGCGGTTTATCGGTAAGAGTAAAGGAGGAGCTGTAAGTCGGATGAGTTGTAGAGGAGCAAGTCAGCGACTGACGGACCTGAACAGACTATATATACTCAGCACCGGTATCAGTGCTGGTTCTTGAATCCGCTGTTCGTGACTTTGAAGTAGTAACACTGCCCCTTTCCCAAAGATATCAACCCGTATTCGTGACGAACGAACGTATGTGGTTTGCGTAGATCGCCGTCACCAAAGTATTCCAGATGTCACTATCCAGCCTATGAACACAGTTAATTAATGAGTTTAGTGCCCTCTAACCATATCCTATGCGGAATGGCACTATCATCGATGCTCTCGAAGTTGGCGATTACGAGATGAAGTCGTTTGAAGGGAGGCAACGCGTTTTACGCGAGGACGTTCGCTGGCTGTGCGTGAGATGGAACTTTACTGAAGGCTATGCAGAGGCGCTTTGAGCGGGATTGGCGCCCATAGATCTGTCTGATTCTCAGCAGATGCGGTGATCTTGACATAAAACTCTGCCAGTGATTTATCCAAATCACATAGCGATGAAGATCGAAATCGTTCAGAACATCGACCGTGCTTCTAGGATCACTCGATCGATGCCATTTGGTACCCTTCTTCATGGTATCCATGACACAATACGGCAAGAGATTTTCCAGTTTGCGTCGATACTTGTACTGTATCTGTCGCAACATGACTCCAAAGGTTAGTCATGATATTCTAGGATACCATCACGCAGTACGTTGAACAGCCCGGTCGGAATGATCAACTTACGTCGATCAGTCACACTAAAAGTACACAGAGCGGTTTATGAGGTCGACGAAGTCAGTTCAAATTTCTCCGAAAAATCCTTATAATGTAGTATAGCTTCCCCAAGCAGTTTCGCGACGGAGAGCTGATACAAAATCCGAGGATTTGAAAAGCATGGAAGAAAACCGTGTGATGTATGGGAAATTCACGAAGACAAACGGAGATTAAAACATCATACGCATATCGTTCGGCTAACACGCTGAGACTGCGTTCTCCAGAAGATAGGTCACAGCTGCTTCTGCTTCTCGCACTGCAGACATCGCCATCGCCATCTCCGCACCTAAAGAGAGCTTGACTTTCCGGGAGATCGCCGCGGCCAGCTCAATGCCGCACACCTCGCTGCGTTATCATCTGCACGCCGCTTTGTCTTCCCACTTCCGCAACCGATCTCTATTCCATCTTCTGCAAACACTTCGTCAGAAGATTGCGGCCTTGCTTGTTTTCTTACTCAACTTGTCAATGTAGATTTCCACATTAGCTTGTGTCCAGGTCCCGACGATTTGTGATTCCAATTGAGTCGATGTCGCAAACCATTGTCATCTGCATATTTTAAGAAAATGGGCAGGTATTCTTCAGTGTACCTTTTCTCAGTTTCTACATAAGATCAGTGCTCATGACACTTGAAACTTCGGAAAATACGCACGTAGACGATGAAGAGCGTTGTAGACAGCTCTGTCGATCGCGCCCTGCCTGGAGGTAGATCTCGCATGCCCATAGACGTTATCGTCAACTATACAGGATCGTCACCAAAGAGTGAGTCAACACATGAATGTCAGAATGACGCACTGATTATACTCCCAATCCAAAGGGGAGATTCAGGCATCGAACTTATCAGTTCAGCAATACATTTATATGGAGTACTCTCCAGTAAATCGTTGAGTAGTTGTAAGTGACCTGTCTCAGATTGATGATCCGGTGGGTACAAAATCGAATAAATTACTTACAGGAGCGTCTTCTGTCGCCAAGAACTGTTTCGTGGTCGACACTGTTTCTCCAGCCCAAAATATCTCTAGGTATTGTAACCTGGAGTTGCGGTTTGGTGGATAGTCTACCATTTGTTTCACGAGAATGTGATATTGTCGCAATGCGCTGCTCCTGGTGCCTCATCGTGTCTTCCGTACTCGACAGGTTAAGCGACTCTATACACCCCGTTAATCCATCCATGTCCGTGTTCCCTACCGGTCGTACTCGAGGAGTTTCATTGCCGTCATCTATAGGGCTGCCCTCTTCGTCGACTGGGCTATCATATATGTCAGGTTCCGCGGTCGTTTTCTGACTGTCAAATTTGCCAGAGATTTAGCTTCTCAGTCACTGAAGACATGGGATAAAGGCTTGTAAGTATGCACCTCAAACTGGAGCACACGTCGTTCATCGAAGGCCGGTCACCGGGTGCGCCCGCCCAGCATCTATGGCATATTTCGGCGAGCTTTTCCTCGTGTTGAAGCCACTCGTCATGACGGGGACCCGGAAACGTCGGCAGTATACCGTCGCGAATGCGTAACATCGCCACTATTTCTTGCGGTACATCGTAATAGGGTACTTCACCCGTAAAAGTTTCCTTGAGAGAAAGGAGCGTCAGATGATCCTTTTCGATCCATACCCCAAACCAACATTTACCTGCACAGTGATGGCCCAGCTCCAAACGTCACTCGCTTTTGATCGATGAGGTTCGTTGACGAGAGGATTGTCATTGTCATCTCGTTCTGTGACGTCGGTGAATTCTTTGGGGAGGCGTCTCAAATTACCACCTTCCACAGTACGAGAATACTGGACTGTCGTGAATTTTGAGTTTCCGAAGTCAGCAAGTTTCGCTTGTCCTTCCGAGGAAATCAGTATGTTGCCCTTGCCTTTGCTCAGCGACTTCCTCAGCGGAATTACTGTAGTGCTCACTTTATGAAGATCTCCGTGAATTATTCTCTGACTATGCAAATAAGAAAGTCCTTTCGCACTTCCTGTAAGCTGACGCATAGCTATACGTTAGGTATTCGGCGTTTTGGGCGGGTAGGAACTTACAATTTGCATAATGTCACATTCAGGTCGGCCCTTCACGTAGTTTTCTATAGAACCGTATTCTTGCCATGTGGACACAAATCCAAGTCGATCTCCGTTCCACTTGTAGATTCCATCGAGCTTGAGAATGTTTTCGTGTCGCAGTGGTGCCCAAATTTTTAGCTCGTTGTGAAACCTCTGACTTGTGAGTCAGAAGAACAAACCACGATTAAGTACCACAGACGAAAATTCTTACCTTTTGATAATTATCTTTGTCGCATCCGTCCGCGCGACGGATAATTTTAACAGCAAGGTGTGCCATGCCTAAAGTACATTTGTATACTTCACCGTAGCCTCCGATTCCTTGACAGCAACTGGCCGATGATATGATAAAATAAGCGGAGTAGTCAGGAAGTGATCCCAAGTCAAAATCATATGAGCTGTCAGTCGACATTGCGGTCGTCCAATACGCTTTCCGAGCAACAGGGTGATTGAGGTGTTCGCGTCAACGTTGTTGTATGAGACCTGAGAGCGTTTATCTTGAGTTTGCCGTACAGGTATCTTAAAAGACGTACTATATCATCATGTTCCAGACGTTTCTGTACTTACAGTCCATCTTCGATCGCACCGCAGACAAGTATGGTAGTGTTTGGACGGAAGAACTGACGGGGCGGGAAAGAGGATTGCTTGCCTCGACAACGCGAATTCCAGGGCACTCGCTGTATGACGGAATGCCGTCACTCCGTCAGTGGACTGCTGTACGGCAAGGGCATGTACATCTTCTGCTGTGTAAATAGATCTTCTGAGAGTATTCTTTACTTATGAACTCTGAACTCACGCGAGCGACGCCGTCCAGCAGTCCCAGCAGACGCAGCGGAACAGATACACATCAACACGCCCTTTGCACGCATTGATCAACTGGCCCAAAACGCTAGGTCTGAAGAACGGACGGAGACTTACAGAAACGAGCGGGTTCTTCGGACGGAAGCAAAAATGCCCTTCTGTTGTTACGTATCCTATAAGTATAGAGTATCCCAAGTATGCCCGCGCATGTGTGTTTGCTTGATATGAGATATGCATCCAGCTTTCGCTTGCACATTCTGAAGTTCTTCACAAAGGCGCCCAGAAGAAGGAAAGCCATAGCCATGGCTAGTAGTGCAGAGCGTTGGCATCGAAGTCATTGAGACGAGTTCTTTCGAGGACATTTTGAAGTCCCTGAACTGACACATCTTGATGAGGAGAAAATGCGACATGAATCAAAGTATTGTGATTGTGGTCCATTTTAGAGGCGGGTGCTCATCCAGAAAGCCTGTTCAACTTCTTCTCCGAGTCAGCGAATACGAAGACGATCAGCTACATAAATGTTGTTCTAAACCATTCAAAACGTACTTTACCTTTATTATGCCATCCAGTTGGATGTAATGAGACCCGATGTGCGCCTGGTGATAATTGCTGGTGGTGCTAGTGGTGGTGGTGGAAGGTACCGTAAAACGAGGCTGAACTTGAACTTCCGCGACGTCGCGCTCCGCGATCAACGACGCGTGCAACACGAAACGTGTTCTTCCACGACTTCCTCTTCCACGACTATGTACACGACAAAAGGCCCTTTCGATCACAGGCATTTTGTGGCAAATCCAAACCTCGAACTTCTAAGAGTGAAGCCGACTTTCTTTTTGAAGCTTACCCTATAATTATCGATCTTCTAACCCGTGGCCACGGATGAACTTTCTGTGGGCATGGGATGCACGGCGGCGTTGCTCATCACTCGCATTCAAATGCTTCTTCAATAAAGACCGTTGGGCAGTGACGGTAACTATAATACACAGTGAGTCTGCCTTTGAATCTTCACAGACCATGCTTTATCTACTAGACTCCGAGACTAGCATTCCGTCTACAAATCTCGTGAAATGAATTCTTTGACGGGAAAAGTCGCGCTGATAACGGGTTGCACGTTCGTATAAACGGAATGAGCTATTCAACTATACGTGTAGCTAATACGCGGCGTATGCAGAGGAGGAATCGGGAAGGCAACTGCCCGATCACTCGCTCGACTTGGCTGCTCAATCGCGATCCATTACAATTCGGCGTCTCATGAACTCGTTACTGCCCTCTGCGAAGAACTGCGCGCGTTTGGCGTTAAGGCCGAAGCATTTCAAGCGGACCTCTCCGATTATGATGGCGCAAGGAAGCTGCACAGGGAAGTGGTGGAGAAGATGGGCAACCCCGATGTTCTGTTCAACAATGCCGGGATAATGGGAAAGTTTCTAGGACTCGAAGGGTCCATATACGACATCACTCCGGAGCTGTTCGAAAGGACGTGGCGAACGAACACGGGGACGCACTTTCTGGTACGCTGATACGCTCACATCATGATACATGCCTCATTGAATTCATAACCGCGGCAATTACCAGCTCACCCAACTCTGCCTCCCTCACATGGAAGAAAAGAAGTTTGGTAGAATTATATTCAATTCCAGGTGCGCGGCTCATACGGACCTTAGGAAGTCAGTCCCTAAAGTACAGCCCATCGTCAGTGTCGCAGCAGGTACAGGTGGAGGTGTAGGTCCCCATTATGCGTCCTCAAAGTCTGCTATGCATGGGTTGCTGCACTGGATCGCGGCCCGATACGCAAAAGACGGAATTGTACGTCCTCTGACTTCCCTAGAACGCTGCAGTGTTGTGTATTGATAATATGTGGAGACGTGCAATGCTGTAGCGCCAGCACTCATTGAAGGTACACCAAAACACCTCATAAATTTAGATGCGTTTCCTTACTCCCATGCGAAGGCACGAACATGCTGAGCGACAATCACGCCATCGACACCCTCAAGGTAAAGGAATCAAACTCAATTTCTATGGCGAGTTGACCGTGGTTTGTTGTAGCATCGAATCCCCGTTGGTCGATTGGGCAGAGCGGAAGAGATTGCTGCAGTAGTCGAGCTATTCGTGACAAATGCGTATTTGACAAATAAGGTGAGTTTTCGGAGGCACAGATACGAAGATGCAGACTTGAAAGGTCGAAGATAATCGTTGCAGATGGTGGAATGGTGCCTTCTGCCTTCTAGGGACGCACAGGGCAAGCTGAAAATTAAAGGGATATTAGGAAAGAGTGACTTTCAAACGAGACAGGTAATCCCTTTATTCAGGCGTGTAGCTGTACAAATGCAATCCAAGTGCTTCGTCTGGATAAATTTCACCACAATACGTTGTAGCGCCTCAAGAATTGTTTGAATAAACAAAGATAAAAAAGGGTCGCAGGATTATGCGAGAGAAAGTACGGAAAAATACAGAGGTATTCAGTATCTCGGGATAGAACTAGAAGAAACCGCGCTCGGGTCAACAGAAAGTGGATAAAGGTCCTGTGCAGGGGGATGTGGAGGCACAGGATCTTGAATGAGAAATTCTGCGGCAGGACTGGGAAAGGTAATCCAAGTTAGCATGTACCGGGCGAAAAGTTTCCTCGAAACGCACCCAAGACAGGACCTCAGAACTAAGTCCAAAACGCCTTCCTTTTCTTCTTTGATTCGCCTCTCCTCACTCCGGACGACGCGAAGCTCCTCCAGTAGATCCGTATGTTGTTCAAGAGCGAATCGATGTTTCGCTTTTATTACGAGATATCTGCACATTTCCGGAGAGCGACCCAATATTTTGCCGGTCGAAGGATCTGCCTGTTGCTGCAAATACTGAGGGAGACCATTGTCATTTGGATCTTCAATGTCAGATTCCGGACTCGCACTCCTTCTTTTCTTGTTGCTAGTACTTGCGCCCCCACCAGCGAAGTAGTCAGCGCTCCCTGGATGTAGATTTGACTCTCCTGAAGGTGTGAGCGTCTCGTCATTCTCCAGCATACTAGATGATGGGTCGCCGAGTGGAGATGCTCCGGAATATCCTTCCACCTTGAAGCTAACGCCCCCCGGTTGGCTTTGTGCCTGTTCTGGCTCCGCCTCTTCGTTGCCACGCTTGCGTTTACGATTTCCACCGCGAACTGGAGGTGCTTGCTCAATGTTATGCTGAAGACGCATATGTTTTTGCATAGCGTCGGAACGCGTGAATGACTTGTCGCATTCTGCGGAGCAGTTAGATCAGTTATTGAACAATTGCCTTATCAAAAAGCGGGCGCACCAGGAAGAGGGCAGACGTATGGCTTTTCACCCGTGTGTGCGCGAATGTGTGTTATAAGAGCGGAGCGAGATGCCTGTGACATGCTTCGGCGAGGACAGGACGCCCACTCGCATGTGTACGTCGACTTGTTCACGCCGATATGTTCTGAACAGAGGGGATTCTTGTAAGACCGGTATGCGGAGGTAGGAAGGGACAGGCTCACGGCCATGAATGTGATCAATGAGGGCCTGGAGCTGCAAGAATGGCAATCCACATCCCTCCCATTGGCACGTTACGCTCTCCTCTGCTGCATCATTGGGTGCACCTTGCTCAGAATTTCCTGGTGAAATAAAGCGAGAGCTGGACGCGTTGTTGTGTTCCCTTTCATATGACGAGTCCCAGTTCGCCTGCTCCGTCGGCGAGGCTCCGGAGAAGTTGGGAGATGGCGAACGCATGCTTGGAGAGGGGGAAATACTTTCATGAAGGCTACGCGAGTGCGACATGGTGGTAGGAATGAAAGAAAGTCTTTGTTTGAATTCGCAAGCTTGACACCGTGAACGGAGAATGTTGAGCGTTTTTGAGCGTTCTCACGGCCATTGGCTTCAACGGAGGATCGCTTCGTCTTGAACTTTTCAAACTTGCATTGGTCCAATGCATCCTTGACATGAATTCAACCATGGCGGACGACAAGGAGAAGCATTATTGGACGCAGCTCCAGGCTGCTCTGACAGCAGGCCATTGGGAATCACCTTCGCCAGCTAAAACACCAAATGGATACCCCTTGTCGTGGTCAGAACTGTTTCGCAAGTTCAAGAAACATTCCAAACAACCAGGTACGCGTATTTTATCGGGGAGATTCCGAATAATCGACTCTGACTTCTCTAAGGACCTCCTGAGGCCGTTTTACAGACGCATTTCCTTTCCTTGCTTTTGAAAGCCTCAAAGTTAACCGTCAAGGAGCTGGACAGCGATGATGACGACACAGCTGCGGACGATTTCGCGCTCGGAAAAGAATACATCTTGTATGAGGAGAGAAGGGAGGATGCTCAGAAAGCTTACGACAGTCTTCAACAGTTAAAGTCGTCCGACGACGTACGTGTCCATCGCTCATCCTGATTTCTGCGCCGCCGAACTTATGATTTAGAATTAGCTCGCGAAGCTTGCCCTTGCGTATTGCGCTTATGCTCTGGATCGTCCTCGCGAATGCCTTGAACACGTATCCGACGTGAAGTTTGGCGACACCTTGAAGGCAGCACATGCGAGCAAACCCGCTCTGTTGGTCACTTCAACCACGAACGAGAAGACGGAAGACACGTCCTCGGTGCTGTTCTCGACGCCAGTCGAAGTGGAGGACACGAATGCATGGCTTCTCATGGAGGCCATCCGTGCATCGTGTCTCGAAGGCATGTCGCACGAGAGGATCTCTCCAGGTTCTCCAGTGCTTGCCCTTGCTGCATATGACAAGGGCTGCAGTCTCCTCAAGTCGTTTTCCATCCCGAAATCCCTCCCGACGCGTCCTGGGAAGAGCAACTTGGATTCATTCACTCGATATCGCGAACTATGGCGGTGGACAGACATGCTACTCTGGAGAGCGATCTCGATCTCGGCCAAGCACCGGAATATCGACGATGCCCTCCCACTTCTCCGATCGTATATGTTACACAGCTCTCACTGGTCATCAAACTTTCGCGCGGTGCATCGCCAAAGGATCTTTGCACTGTATCTGCGCGCCTTGATTCTTTACGCGGACTGTCTCCCATCCCCTCTTTTTGCCAACAAGGCAGCGTGGTCGACAGAAATGCGTTCCGTGATCAATGAATATCGTTTAATTCTTGGTTCGACGACATCATTCCCGCGTGCAGGCGAAAGAAACATTCTGGTCGAGGAATTTGTGGATTACTGCGTGGCCGGGTGGGAAGCATGCGGGGCTGCACCAGACCAGGCGGTGTGGGTCATTGACGTACGTTTCCCCCACCTTTCTCGAGATTCGTCTAACGCCAATATCGTAGATCCTATGGTGGGCAATGCGTCTGACATTCAACTGTCCTATAATCCTTCGCCATATGACACGGTTGTTGCACGTCTCTGGGGATCATGAATTAGCCAAGAGAACACTCAAACTATACGTGCAGATTGTAGGCAAAGCTCACGAAACGATGTCGAACTCCAGTATGGGTGCCGCGGCCAACGCCAGCGAGCCCGTTGGATACGACGACGATGTTCATTGGGTGCAGACTCTTGTCCAGGGTGCCCGCATGTTGTGTAGGATACCAGGAAGTGCGGACGACGTCAGACATGCTGTGACACTCGTTGCAAAGGCTCGTGAACAGGTCACAAGTCTATCGGATGAGCTGAAGGCGAGCGTAGATCTGGCGGACGGGATTTGCAGATCGATTTTGGCTATCAGAGGTTCGGCACCTTCTCCACTCTTTTCAATTAGTGTATTTACAGACACGCAGAACGGAGACCCCAGTCCCGAGAGGGGCATTTTTCGGAATCGATTGCATTGTTGAAGCGATCCATACAACTCCATCCGACAACATCTGCTCACTATCACTTGGCGATTGCTCTCTCCCGTTCCATCCCCAACCCCGCTCTGGTAGAAGCCGAAGAACATATTCGACAAGCCACTGAGACGGATCCTAAGGAGCTCAGACATTGGCATCTGATGGCGCTTTTAGAAGCAAAGATGGGAGAGTGGGGCAAGGCAAGAGGTGTTCTGGAGGCAGCTATAGACATTGCAGAGAGTACCGAGACAGAGTTGCGTGCAAACGAAACGAAGGAGTCGGGCATTATCTCCAAGGACTACGCCTCCGGTCCAGATACAACCGAGAACGCGCAACTACCTTCAACTATAAACGGTTCTTCGACCAACGGTGTAGACGTTCATTCTCCCTCACCGAATGTCGGCTTGCTCGACCCTGATAGCACCCGTCTACCCTCAGCTTCAAATCTTCTCAAACCCGTAGTAGACCACCCTCCACCAACTCCTCGAGAGCAATTCGACTATGCTCTTCAGTTGAGGATGACTCAACTTGCCTTGACAGAACTCGTGGAAGGCCCGGAAAGCGTTGAACCATATTGGCTCGAGGTTTTCGAGTGGTATTCGCAACGGAGAGAAACTGATTCGCAATCGCAACCTCGTATGTCACCTCGAATACATTAAATTCGACGTCGTGACTGACTTAGCTGCATAGGTTCTGCGAGACCATCAACGGATTCTCGATTGGAACAAAGTCCTCGACCTTTCTCCATACTTGACAGACCCTTTTCTCGACAGTCGATGGATGTTAGTATAATCGGGCCATCTATCACCTCCACCTCCAGTACTCAGCCGCGGAACGGTTCAACGACATCCGTCGACGCGCCTACCATTACTTCACCCGCGAAGACTTCCATCAACACATCCGTAAATAGTATTACTGATGAAGGCGCAACATCCCAACAACAGCCTGCGCCGACGACTTCACAATTGACTGCAAGTACAAGTGCGATCTCACACCGGAAGTCTAAACTCCGTCTTCGCGCCCGCTCACAATCCCCCGATCGCGAGCGCGAAAACTCGAAGGGCAAGGGGAAACGCGTGCAAAAGATGCTGAAGACGCAAGTCCATAACACTCAAGTACGCATCAATACGATCTCGAGAAAAATTGGGCATGGAATGACCAAAGGCGCCGGTTTGCAACGCTCTAGCAGCGCTCCCAGTAAGTTTTCTCTCTCCGAATCCTATTCGAAAATAATTACATTATTTCTCAAAAGATTTCCACGAAATCCTTACAAGAAGTAGACCATATCAAGCATCATCTATCCATTCTCGCAAACGACTTTCTTGGGTTCCCAGAGGAAACCGCAATCAAGGACGTCATGATGCATCCTCAACAACATCCCCTCCACCCTTACCACCACCACCACCCCCTCCAGTTGTGCACGAGCACGTATACCCTAATAACAAACGCAGTGTGCGAGAAAGGCGGTTGCTGAGCGATCTATGGCTCATGTCAGCGGCGACCTTCCGACGTCTCGAGAAGTTGGACCAAGCACGTGGGGCGATTCAAGAGGCAGAAATTCTTGACGAAGAAAATGAAAATGTTTGGGTTCAGGTATTTATACAAATTTTCTGTTTTGACACCATCGATCTGACAATCGAACAGCTAGGTCTTTATTTCATTACTCGCGGAGAGGAGTCCAAAGCCATCGAATCTTTCGACAAGGCTCTTTACGTCTCGCAGGATGACGTTTCGGCTACTCTGCACCTCGCCAACGTCTACCTGAGCTCTCAGTCGTCAAGAATCCGTTCCAGTTCTTATGGCGCAGTGGACCTCGCCGTCGGCATGTTGGAAGCAACAACGAAGGGCTCTGGTTGGGATATCCCGGAGGCCTGGTACTTGCTCGCGAAGGCGTACCATATGCAAGGGAGACCTGACCGGGAACGTGAATGCCTGGTTAATGCTCTCAGACTGTCGGAGGTTCGAGGGGTACGGGATATTGGTGCCGCTATTGGTTGGTGTCTATGATCCTCGTCGTAGTTCGCCCACATTCTTTTTGCACATGTTCTTATCTCATCGCATTTCTATGGGTTTATGCTACGGAGTGAGTTATACATTCTTTGATCGAAGCTAGTTACTCCTTCGTCTGAAAATTCAAGAGCTACACCATATTTCCTGCAAACCTCAATCGTTTGCGGGAATCTGTCCCGAAGATAGAACTGGTACTTCGAGCAGTTCAGATCGATCACCACTAAGTTCAGAGCGTGGTGGGTCGACATATGGGTCTCGAGGAACGCGATAGTTCTCAAGTCCCAATGTGGCCATAAATGTGCCGAATGCTCGCCCTTCGAGAAATTATAGCTGAGGTATAAGGTCTCGACGGTGGATGGTATCAGTCCGTCCAGGTTGGGAGTTGGGCTGAACGTTACGAAGAGCGTTGTCAAGGACGTACAGTGATGAAGAAGTGGGGCAAATGCTTCGATGAATGCTGCCGAATCGAATCTTACGGAGAACTTTTCTCCTCCGAGTTGAATGCGAAGTGTTCGTAGCTGGGGAAAAGGCTGCTGGCAAACGTTCCGGAGCAATCCCTGCCAGTACGCCAATTGTTGAGTCAGCGCGTTATTCAACCTATGGACCTTGATTCGAATGGTGACGTTTTCCGCTGTATTCAACGATCCCAATATCCATCGTAGCCCTCGCCATTCATATAGCTTAGGACTCTCAAATATGCTCAGTTCCAGCGTTCTGAGCTTCAACTGGGGGACGTCGATATTTATCAACATCCAAGCCGGAACGCGATCTTGTACATCGTCTATGCGAGAACCTGTCGGTTCCCTGCTCCTCTCCTCAAAACCTCGTATCGACAGAGCACGCAAGCACTTCAGCTTTGCCATCTCCCCGCAAAGGTTCGCGAAGAGGTGAGGATGGTATAGAGAATCGTGCAGGTCGATCTCGAGTCCCTCCAGCTGTGTCATTTTCCCAATGGCCGAGGTCAACTCCACAAACCCCCGACATGGTCTCGGATTCATTAAGTTTCCAAGGCTGTCCGTCGTGCGCTGTATATCGGAGAAGGAAATGCTGAGAAATCGTAAGTTTGTCGCCCGGTGCGTTAGAAGGTATGCAAGGAGTGGCCAGTGGTTCACCAGCTCTATTTGGAGCGGACTATCGGAAATCCGAGAGTGAATCTCCTCCTCTTCTTCCGAGTAGAAAATGGTTCGTTTCCCTTCTTGAATGGGGGGACCTTGGGGCTTGTAGTAAATTTCCCGAATCCATGGGCCGCAATGTGGGTTGCAAACGAATCTCTGTAGAGAAACGAGCGATTGGAAGTGGACGATGCGACGCGCTCGGGATTGGAAGAGAAAAGTCCACGATTTATGCACCAGCGACATTGATAATAAGTCCTGCTGCGGTGACCTGCGAGGCGGAAGGCGCAACATGTTGTACATGAAATCATCAACCTCCCCTGCCTTGAAATCCGCGATGAGATGGAGGACGAGTGACGGCAACGCGTAGGTAGCTTCATGGTATGGCTGAATATCTGACTCTTGTGCCTCCCTTATGAAAGCAACAATATCAGAAATCCGCTTGAACGTCCTACTCGCGAAGAATGTCCCATTTGTAAGGATTGGAATGAGAGACGCATTCCGCAAGTCTGACTTCGCAAGTTTGTGAAGTAAAATGTCCCATCGCCTTTTGCCGAAGTCCTTGAATCGGGGATTGCGGACATCGTTGATCAGGTCCTGGAGGCCAAGTCCCTCAACCTCCACATCCACCTCCAGTCGAAGAAAAATCAGCGCTAGAAAGGCATCGCCGGGGGATACGAATTGGATCTGTTTCTGACTCGTCGTTGGGACTCGGACGTGGGAGTCATGACCAGGGTAAGAGACGCGACAGTTGTGCACGGCATCGGAGAGTTCCTCATAAGAAACCATCTCCAGATGTAAGGGGAAGCCGAATACCCTCAGGTTCAGACTGAAGTGCAGATGGAGAGTGTTGAACGAGGAGAAGAGAAGCTGAGAGTCATTGACGTGATTGAGGCTATTCCGTTGCAAGTGATTCTTACTCCAGAACCTGACAGATCGGATCGGCTCTGTGCGAAAGAACAAAGCTAAAACCTTACTACAACAAGAAAACAAGGTTGGTCATTAAATCAAATTGAAGGATAAAACGACGTTTCCAGTGCTTCAGTGCCACTAGTATACCACAGTAGTGCGCGACGATGTCGTTCGTATCAAAATGTCCACAACCACCTTGCCCAGTCTGACACGCAACAAGATGAAAACAAGAAGGATTAAGCCCCACATCCTTTGGACTGCGAGATTCACCTGCACAACTCAGAGCTGGCTCTACAAGTCTCGCAAGGATGAAGAACGCGTATCTCCTTGCCGCTTCGATCCTTTTTCTTCCAATCTTCGTAAACGGTATGTATAGTTCTTTGGACGGCGACGACTTGGTGTACTATTGACGAAACCATCATCGTCCAGGTGATGGGAATGACTGGGTCAATCCCACCTACGTGCTGCAGGCGGCGACGTCACCGAATTCGAAGACGAGCAGCGCAAGGAGCAAGATCATCAGCTACGCGGGCGCTAGCGCGAAGAATGGACCATGGAGTGCGTAGAAGACCACTAGGCATCGGATTTTACTTCTGCTGACGGTTGTCTTCCAGCTGTGTCCACAGGTACATCCGTAAGACCACCAAACGGCGATCCAAGAGACTACCTCAGCTGGGCTCCGTAGTAGGTAGAGTTCTTCAATGGATAAAGAAGAAGCTGAATATTCTCGACAGTCACTGGCCAGACTGTAACTGGTGTGCCAACCCCAGAACACACCTTTCGACGGGCACGAATGTGACACGGAACGGCACCGAAAGTCAGGGAGACACGACGGATACGTCGCAGTGCGACAACGATGGGTCTTGCACCTCCAATGACAGCTGGGACAGTGGCGACGGCAATTACGACGACGGTGATGAAGCAGGCGATGGTGAGGTGGGGAGCGATGGCGGAGACGAAAGAAGTTCGGCGGACGAGAATGCTCAAACCGATAGCGATGACACAAGCACCTTCGACCTCTCCACTTCGAAAATCCTGGCACATACGAGGATGCTCACAAGTGTCAAGCGCTCTTGGTCTCCGCGATCCGCAGACGCGATCAAGTCCAGCATCGCCAATGCAAAATCGCACTTGCCGCCGGACTCCTTGCCGAGCTTTACCACCTCCCTCTTCGACCTCTCGACCACCCAGTCTTCAACGACAACCGACGATTCGGATGTTATGTCAGGACCGCCGGACGGCGCCCTGGACGCTGGCAAGACAACAAAGCCAAAGGCGAAACCCACCACCAGCAATAAGGCACCGCCGAATACCAAAGCTAAGCCCTCACCCACACAGAACGCGAAATGCACCCCGTCGCCGACGAAGAGTCTAGCTCCAAGTGCCAGTAAGCCATTTTACGCCCCTGACTCCCGCGTTTGCTAAACCACTTTCCCTTCTTGTAGCTTGGACTACTTGTCCCTACGTGGTCCGCGACGGCAAGTTGAATCCCGATGTCCGCATCCTGAATGGTGTAAATGCAGTGGCAGACGTCACACAATCGGTCCTCTACAACGCCCTCGCGGCCATCCTTGTCCCCACATCTGCAAACGCAAAAACGTACGCAAAGAACGCCGCTACGTTCATCCAGATATTCTTCTTGGACCCAAAGGCGGGAGTCTATCCCGAGTTGCAGTACGGGCAGCTGATCCGTGGCCCAGGAAAAGAGGTGGGCCAGTACCTCGGCATCCTGGACTTTCGAGGAATGGTGAAAGTCGCCAACGCCATCCAGCTAATGAGGAATGCCAAAATACCCGACTGGACTACCACCCTTGATTCGCAGATGGTTGCTTGGTCAAACAAATACGTCCAATGGTTGACCACCAGCGACTTGGGCAAGCAGGCAGGATCAGCACCGAAGTGAGTTTCCGCCCAACAAATCTAGCTTTTATGACAGCTTGATGCTAATCGTTGTTGCAGTAACCACGGCTCCTTCTACGCCAACCAGGTCGCCGCTATCAACATCCTTGTAGGAGATGCCGATGGAGCACGGACAGCTCTTCAAACGTATTTCCAAAATCAATTCAAGGACCAGATAGCAGCCTCCGGAGAGCAGCCTTTCGAGGCAGTTCGCACACGCCCGTACCATTATCGGTGCTTCAACCTCGAGGCGATGATCGTAGGTCGCAGTTTCCTGAACCGGATATCATTTCTAACTCACATCTTTAGACGAACGCTAAGCTTGGCGACTACCTCGGTGTGGACTTTTGGACTGCGAGAAGTAAATACGGAGCCACGATTCAAACCGCCCTGGACTATACGATGGCCCTTAACCCAGGGAAGGAGAGTATCGTCGACATTTTCCCTCATGTCGAAGCAGTGGCAGCGGTCTATGGCGATCCAACGGGAAAATACGCAGCGTTCTTGACGAAGAATTTCCCTGCATATGCGAGCGCGACGTATTACTTCTACGACCAGCCCGAGGCGTTCAATGTTTCTCCAACGTCTTCATCCAAAGGTGGAAAGGAGGTGCTAGACGCGACAGAGCCACATCAGCTTCTCGAAGAAGGCGGCCACCCAGTCGCAGATGAAGTGACGACCACGGCGAAACCACCTCAAGGCGGATCGGACGACGATCCGGACGATCCATTGCCCGCGCCGACTATTTCGTTCGCTTGTCCTGCAGCGTTTGCAACTGGCACGGAGGTTCAGCTGGATGATGGGATATATGTGACGTGTGACGAGTTGAAGCCATTTTACGGGTATGTCGAGGAAGAAGATAGTTGATGTAAATGAAGAGAGATGCATGTGATGAAACCCATGTTGTGGAAACCGCTCAGCGCAAGAAAAGCTTCTTTCCCCTCAACGGTCTGGTGGCCCCGACTCGACCCGCTTCTTCTTGATATTCTCTATATGCTTCCCGTAGATGGTCTGGCGAAAGAGGACCCGATTCGCCTCTACGTTGTTGAGCTTTACGAGCTGAAACCACGTCAGTAGAGATCCATGCTGCACGCGCGTTGTAGTCGCTACCTTTCTCAACAATTTCACCAACAAACACCTTCGAGAAACCCGCTACAACCTGTGCAACTGGAGTTGAAATCTGTTGGTTAAGGGCTTGCTGCACCACCTATTAAGAAGTCAGAGAGACAAATGGACCCGACCATGCTACAACACGCACCCGACGAACACCTTGTTTAGGGAGAGCGTTACGACGATACGCTTCGTACCGATCATATTGTTCTGGCGAGAAGTTATCCATGAGAACTCTAAGCGAAACCGTTCAGATGTAAACACAGGAAATGCTCTATACGAGGCTCACTTCAAATTCGCTGTCGATTGACTCTGCCACGTCTGTTGGGCAGAATAATCGTCATCAGCCATGTCGGGGAGGACATCGTCCTCGTCTCCATCTTCTTCTGCAGCCCCTGGGACGGCCGTTCCAGCTGCCGGGCGAGATATCGCAGGATTGGCCACCATTCCATCGTAAACATGCGTCTCCTCCTGCTTCGCGCCTCCTCCAGGCGTTCCTGCTCTCGACGAAGTCTGGCCAGCTGCTGCAACTGGCGTGGCCCATTGCACACCCGCAGCTCCGTTCGCACTCCCCGGGTTGTTTGAACCGCTTGCCCCTGCTGAAAAGTCCACCTCGACACTCAATGGAGACGGCGCGACACTTGCCCCCCTCGACTTGCGCCCTTTCTTCGACGAGTTCGACCGGTTTCGATTGACTCCCTGAGGATTCATCTGGTTCGCGATGAGAGTTTGAAAAATTTGCTCGTTTTTATCCGACATGTTGAAAGAAGTGGAGAAAGCGAGACGTCGTTGAAGCGAAGTTCAACTTGAAGTTGAAGAATAGAGGACTATGACAGCGGTGCCGAGATGCCGTGCGAACTTGGGATTTCGCTCACCTCACACTTTTCTTTTCCCCACTTTCTTGAAGGTCAAATGATGCTGAAAGTTACACAAGCATTTGGCGGACAGTTTCTTTCGCTCGCGTCAAGGCGTAGCATTCATTACAGCGCGTCTGGTGAGTTTCCTTTGATGATGCGAATACCAATATGCCATGACACTGACTGTTCGAAAGTCCTCGCGAAAGGCAGATCGAAGTCCAGAGTAAACGTGGAAGGCGACAAGGCTGAGGATTATGGTGACGGCGGGGACCTCTTCAGCTCGAGGGTAGGCTCCTCTAAGAGCTCTCGAAAGGCGGAAGTCTCCAAAGCTCAGAACCTCGAAGAAACCTCCACCGCCTCGAAGACCTCAGCAGACCTTTTCAACGAGCAATATACTTTTGTTTGGGATAGGTTGGGCCCGGCACCTACGTACAATTCGCCTCAAATCCGCGCGAACGCTTTGCGAAGAATCCTGCGCTATTCAGAAAAGGAGCCCGCCTTGCTCGACAAATTTGTAGAACTGACGGGGAAATGGAGGGCCAGTGGGAGAGCTGTTGACCGCGAAACCACGCTGGAATTCATAGGTGCGTAGTAATGGTCAAGTTCATTCCCTGACTATCCTTCTGAATTGTTGTGAAGACCGATGTGTCGTTCGCCATCCGACTCTGCTCGTTCGCGTCTTCTCCGATCATACAAAGTACGGGATGGACATCCCAGACGTCAAGGAAGCCCGTCGGATCCTTCGCGCCATTGTACTTCAAGGCAAATCGCGAGTAAACGCAGAAGAAGCTTTACAAAGTGCAGTCTCGTTCGCCGCACTCTACCCTTTATATGGCTTCCGACCAGCTTCAACGGATTTAACGTCGTGTACCTTGTTGGCGCAGGCCTGCTCTCAAGTCCTCCTTCACCAACCCTCCGCTGAAACAAATGCTTCCGCCGAGGGCGAGTCGTCGTCGGAGCAGAAGCCAAACTCTTCCCCTCTCATTTCCATCGTCCCCGACTTGCTCAGAACACTTCGCTCGTCTGCAACCCGACCACCCAAAGAGCCCGAGCTCGAAGGAGGTGCATCACAGAACCCCGACGCATTGCACGCTGCTGCAAGAGAAAGCGGACGCACCCAGTCTCATATCTTAGAACGAATGTGGGTAGCTGCAGGCCTGCGCGAGATTTACCGTGGCCTCGAAAAGATTGGATACAGCAAGAACACTGCACAGGGACCCCGCAGCTGCTTGGATATCATCAAAGAGGAATTAGACGCGCGGACGGTGCCTGCTCACAGTTGACCGGGCTCCCAGTTGCAGTAACCTACGTGTTATTACCAATAGCTATGGGCCTTATTTACAATTTCACTTATTGTACAGATATACGGCGTCATCTCGGAACGGTCTCAACGTGTACTGACCCACTTTTAGGGTATCCGAAAGTCTTCGCCGCCTACATCGATACTTTCGAGTGCGATACGCCTCGTAGCCGACCGCAAATCATGCAACTCGATTCCCTCCTCTTCGTGGGTGGTACTTGTATAACCACTTTGTGAGTATGGATCGGAGATCAGTTCTCCAAATACGACAGTCGTGAAATCTTTTGTCTCGTCATCCGAGGCCACGAAGACTTTTCGAAGATTGAGGATAATCCTTGCCGATATTACGGAATGGATAACGCGCTGGAGCCTGTTGTTTTTGCGACGAAGTGTTGTCAGCGACCGGATATCGAGTGTTTATTGGCTACATAACGCACTCGAGCAATGTTCCTTGTTGTGGGGTGTCCCCGACAATGAAATCCACGACGTTTGCCAGCGACAAGGCTGTCCTGCACGTTTTAGAAAGTAGGTTAATGAATTCGGGCACATAAATACTCGCCAAATAGGCATATGAAATACAGGACACCTAGGGATCATGATGGAGTTCAAATTTATAAGCAGTCTCATATAGTCCAGAGTAAGTCAAAACTAACCGTCTCGGTAGAAGGTTGACATCAATGGGCTCGATGCATTTTCTTTCCCTGTCAAACCGACGTAACTTTTTTTCATGGTCAAAAGTGGCGAGTTCGTCAGAAGACTGACAGTAAGTGACGGCCCCCCATGCTGTAAATATGACTATAGCTGTTTTCGCAATCAAACGTCCAGAGCTTTCCCGAACATTTGTTGGAATTGACATACTTAAATCCAGTAGGACGAGACAACCAAAGTCGATGAATGCCCGTATTTCTATCCTTGGTCGGAAACACGGGATTATCGAAGGTACAGGGGAGTCGAAAACTGAAACCGAGATTGAAATTAGAGAGCGTAAGATCAGACGCATTTTTTACCCGTGACGCACATTTGAGTGTCCTGAAATCGTCATGGATATTGAGATTCAAGATACTCGTGATGACGAACACCTAGTTAACACAGGAGTATAAGTACGCGCTTACAGACAAACTGCCATTGGACCTCACGAGTGACATAAAACAGAGAATTGCGAGGACAATCGCCGATTGCTTCCAAATGGCATAAACGCGAATAAGAAGAACCACTGAAATTTCATTTGTAAAGAGGTGTTCGGAAAAAATGGCGTAAGTACTCACACTCCGCGATACATGCCCCGATGAACGAGAAGTCTAATGGTTCTGAGCACACATTTGGTCTGAACGTATACAAAGGACGTACAGGTGGTAGTGATGTACACCCTGTGGCAAGCCTTCGCGGAATAAGCTCTGAGAAGTAGGTCTATGGCAATAAAATCCGCACCTTTGTCTCAAGGCGCGAGTCAAATAAATCTTCATCAAGGTAGGGCATATGTCATTCGCCGATAGTATTGGAAGTCAGAAACATTCCTGAAAGACATGAACGAAGTCCGAACTCACAGATTAGCATTAATGAAACATCCACGAACACTAGATATCTGGACGCAATGTACAGAGCCTTCCCAACGCTCCATCGTTGATTCCAGATTAATTCGACCTATGAGCTCCAAATCAAAAGCGCGGTCGACAGTCGAGAGACAGTATCGCGAGTTACCTCATCTGAAAAGTTCTCGAGGGTGTCAAAAACCTAAAATTCAATCATGGTAGAATCAATAAGTTCTGACATGAAGGAGAGTGTATCAAAGTCTTGCTCACTAAAATGACGGCGCTCGCAACTAAGGTTCGGACAAGTAATAACTTGTGAGCGCTTTCGAAAGCGAGCCTGGCAGTGTCGTTTGCTTACCGTTGAAATACTGGTGAAATTATTAAAAGAGAGCCAACAAGCAGTTATTCGACTACTCACCTTCGCAACGAACATATGTCGTACCAAAGTCGTAATCTCCTGTATAGTTGAGTTCATCTCTCTCTTAGCCAGCAGAGGGAGAGGGTCGTGCCAGTGAGCGGGGCTTCGAAGGGCGAGGGCATCGACAGGATCGCAAAAAGTACACGGCTATTAATAAGTATCCATGCTTGTGGTCGAGATTGCTGGGGGTATGGTGCCAGAAACTGGCAGGTGTCGAAGTCGAAGTGTTCGTCGTTCGGGAAGCTCCATTGTCAGAGGCAGAGGCACCTTTACCTGGGAAGAATGAAGAAGGGAGAAAGGCTGGCTTTCCGGTGCACGGGTGCGACATTTTCCCTCGAGAGATCGGAAGCGCACAATTTCGTCTTGGATTGGATCGACGCTTCCACCACCGTATTGACTGGAATGTACCTTTCTGAAAGGGCCCGTAGAACTGATGAGATGATGTGGGATCGAAGTAGTGAAGTCGTCAATAAATTGGTCACGCTTTTAAACCGAAGTCTCATTTTCCAATATGTCTAGCATTGATTGCCTTCTGCAATGCTGGGTCGTTCGAAATTAGAAGAAGTTACCTCGCAAGCACTGAACGGAGATCTACAAGATAAATTTCTGTGAAAACATCGTATCAGTGTCGTCAATAGCGAGAAATTTCAGTCACACGAAGTACTTACTGCTTAGGTGTGCTAGCAATTTAACCCCAGTATTTAGTGATTTGAGCCCTCGAAAGGTCTTCCACAAGTTCTCCCTGAAACACTTCACGTTCAGGTGCGATCCTGAGTTTTGCATGAGTAATACGCAAGGAATGTCGCGTTGGGCGCGCGGTTGAATATTCAACGCGTGACGGGTTCTCAGCGTAGCCCGCACCTTACATCAATCACGAATCAGTGCAAACGTGTAAAATTGAACAAAGCACAGTTTCCGAACCTCTGCCCACAATTCGTAGCGTCGACGTGAAAATGAGAGAGCGGCGGCGTAATGCTAAACCTCGTAACGCGGTATCGAATTCGTCTATAAGAGAAATATTAGAGCTCAATGATATCCCTTTCGGTGTCGTTTCAAAAGTGCCACGAAGAAAACTCACCAGCGCCTCGCGATGCATACGCGTTGTCCCTACACGAGCGCGCCGCTCCGGTCTTGCACGGGTTTCATTTGTGTTTACCGGTAGCGCCGATATTTGAATTGCAATTGCAAAGGGTTGACGAGCCAGAGAATCCAAGCATATTGCACAGGAAATGCCTAGAATTCATGGAAAGCTCAGGATGCATTGAAGTAACGATGACGGACGAGGTGGAAGTGTTTGAACAAGTTTGAATTGAAAAAATGGATCGAGGTGACGAATTCAGGGTAGGTTGAAAGCTATTTTTAGGCTCTGTTGCTACCCTGGCAGTGTATCAACCCAAAAAGGATGCACAGATGCGGCGCACGGAGGAAAGCATCAGACTTTGAGGCGGAAAGGGAGCACATCTTGGTCACTAACCACCACCATCTCCTCTACGACGACGGCCTCGAAGACGTACTTCAACGACGCCGAAGGTATGGCGGGTGAGGATGGAAAACTTCTCTCGCCGCCAGTCACGCCGGCGACGAGGGCTCAGTTTAGAGAGTCGATTGCCCAAATTCCCACTCCTTCAGGAAGGCGACCGAAGGCATATGTGAGCAGTACCTTTCCATGTTCTTTTAGTTGTATTCTGACTGAACTCGATGACAGGAACCTCCTCAACTTCAATTATGGCTCTTTCTCTCGGCGTCGATGTTTATGATCATTCTAGCCATCGCTCTGGAAGTAGCGCTATCCATTTCGCAGCGTCACAATGGTGAGAGTCTAATATCGATTTACTTCCCTTTATTTCTTACGCGTTTTCAGGCTTCAGTGTTCCGCAGAAGAACGCGTTCAAATTCGCGTCACAGCAATTTCTTACGGTGCGACATCGAGCTCTTGTCAATCTCTTATGAATATTGATATTGATGTGTCATCTCTTACCAGTCCTTCGTCCCGATTTGTTTCGTCGTTCCTTTGGTTTGGTTATGGGAATCAAAGACTTGGCTAGTGAAGCGTTACCAGCCATACATAAATTTGAGCAGAGGAAACACAACGGCTGAAGATAGCATCCTCTTGGATTATGTGCGTACCTAATTCCTTCCTCTTCGCACTTCAATTCTAAAGGGTTTGTCGCAGATATCCCTCAAGTATGTCAAATTATGAATTTTTGTTGAACGATGAGCTAATCGAGAGCTTAGTACAATTTACGCTGTGTATCTGTCGTTCATGAAGAAGCATTGGCTTGTTTTCTTCTCCGCTGTCGCAGGTCTTACCACAGCGGCGTTGCAACCGCTTGCCGGTTCTATCTTCGACGTTACGCAGGTCCCAGTGAACACAAGTAAGTCCTTATCCTGACCGTCCATAAGGTTTCCCTCCTGATGACCTTGTTCGTAGCAACATCTGTGATAAGCAATAGGACCTTAGGTCTCGACCCGAATCGCGCAACGTTATCTAACTTCGTGGCTTCCGCAGGAGTAAGCTTACTGCAGTCACTCGTCGCGAATTGATATTTAAATTGTCAAACTATAGTATGTTCAGGCAGCTGTCAGCAACAACCTCCCGGATCCGCCATTCGTTCACGGTCCATGGGCTGCAGCAGATTTCACCGTGAGTATACTTGTATAAAATATTAGAAGTTTATTTACGCCTCGGTTTAGATTATCAACGGCGATTATTTGAACGGAACTGTCGCTGCGCAGACGATCGGCATCCGACAGAACGCCACCTGTTCTGCCCCTACCAATGTTACACTCGACACGACGTCAGCCGCACCGAATTTCACGATCACCGGAACATCTGCGCAAAATTGCAAACTCACATTCCCTTTCAATCCTCAAAATGCTGCTCAGCAGTATGGTGTACAAGCAGTGGCGAATTGTGGAAGAAACGGAAACGTAACACAGGCATTCCAACCTGTATTTTTCTGGTTCTTCCACACCAACACTGCAGGAACGCCGCAAGCCAACGGCGTATTCTGCGAACCGACACTCGAGGTTTTCAATATTATCGGCAATGCGTCAATTGTGTCGAACGCTCTGGGCAACGTAACGATCATTAGCAACATTACTAGCCAAAACAACGTAACTGGTGCTCCGCTTAACGGGATTCCTTACAACGCGTATGTGTCCTTTTTCTCAGTTTATATTCGTGGCTAACTGTTCAAAATTTCAGCGTTGTATTTGACCCATCCCCGGACGAATTCACCGCGGCTCGTGCAACAGCGACCAACAACGGTGTCCCTGGGGCTATTCTCAGCTCGTTTGTGAGGCAGAATGATCTACAGTCCGGATTCGATACTCCTGACGGATTCTTGAACGAAACAACACAAATCTACGTACGTTTTTCAGTATTTTGAATTAACGGACATTTTTGACATGTTTTTCGTTTGTACACAGACGCAACACTTAGCGCTTGTCGCGAAGAACACATATATGATATCCGTAGCCCAAACTATCCCGTCTATCACAGAGTCACTGAGGCCTCGTTTGGTCCTTGAGTACGCCTCTTATTTTCACAATCGTTTATATATACTTACACTACAATGATTGTCTTTCTCAGACCTCTGGCATCGCATGCGCTCGCGGTTGTCCTCTTCATCATCGGGTTGATTATGCTGTTCGTTGGTGTGCAACATCGACGCGAGCGAAAGGGCGTATTCTTGGCCTCCGCGCCGGGTTCCATTGCGTCTGCTACATGTCTTACCTCGCACAGTGGCTTCGGGGAGCTGCTCAACCCGTACGACACGGACTTCGAGGTCGCTCTCAAGATGGGGCAACTGCTGTTCTGCTTGGACGAGCGGACGGGTGCGATCACTGCGGTTGACCGCCCAGGCGCGAGCTTCTTGGGACGCGGTTACCGGGACGACACGGTTGAGAAGGACGACAAGCTGGACGCAGACACATCGGGCCTTTCAAGGGGAGTCAGCGTCGGCTCGTCTGGGGAGCGTCACCTAGACTCGTCAGGGTACATTTTGGAGCCATACTCTCCGCCAGCGGAGCGTCAACAAGGTGGTGCGCCGCCCCCAGCGTGATCGCGTCGGGATATTCGATTGTAAAGACTGTACGGACACCATGGATTTTGCGATACATATTATTTATGCGCACCTTAATTCTTTTGTTTGCGACGGGTTCCATGACGCTAAAGGCGTAACACCGCCGTGAACCGCATTTTTTGTGTAGTAAGTCTCCCCTCTAATATAATGATGTTTTGCGTCGCATGTATTGAGTACCTCTCCCATGCAGGTATGTAATACAACTTTTGTTGCCATTGGAATCTTTTCACTCAGCGCTCGAGAGTCTTTCAGCGGCGAGGCGCGATAACTTATCCGATCTTTGGACTGTAGGAAGCATCTATCTAAGACTATCTTTTCCCGTCGTATTCTGAGTTGTGATCTCATCCAACATCCCTTCGCTCTAGTGAGACTTTTTATTGACTGAGTACAAACTCCGATCCAGCCGCATTCAAAGTCATGAAGTTCAATTGTGAGTGAGGATCAATTCAAGTTCCATTGTGTGTTCTGAAGTTGAAGGTCTCACAGAATTTACCCAAGCTCCTGTTATAGCTCAGCAATGAACGCACCGAAACCGGATGAACATCCTCTTCATGTTGATGTCCTGAACTTCCAATGTTCCATCCGAAGGACTGAAGTACTTCTTGGATTGACGCTCTATTCCGACTGCCATCTGCTCAATTGTTCGAAAGGTAAGAAGATCCGTTCAAGACACATGACCTGATATTCTTGTACTCTCCCATAGGGTGGTCAAACTGTGGTCAATTCCCGAGCCCTTTTTGCACAGGTTATAATGAGAAACCCGGGTTCGACGGTCAACGTCAACTTGTATGTTACCCTCCTGCTCGCTTCAAGCCGCCTCAACCATCACCTTACCTTGACTGCCACAGACGCCGGACATAAGTTTCACGAAAAACAATCTAACATAACCGATAACAAATCCTCACAAGATGTAGATATGCGACAGATGAAGTAGCTCGGATCTAAGAACTATCCATACTACAGGCTAGGTCTTTTATTGCGCAGGTGATGCACGTTCAAACCAGTTCACTTCGGCCGGTCTCACTGAATGTCGTTCCATAGTTTCCGCTGATCCAACGAATGGCATCTCCTGTTCACAACGCAGCGGCCGAAGTCAGTCGACTCCATGCCATGGGCGGCATGCCTTGCATTGGGTACACGGCTCGTACTCTCTGGGAAAACATCAAGAAATATCGCTTCTCAACTTCTCCAGGCATAAAATATGCCCACACGGCAGCCTGCCGCGTCGCAAGCTCAGGTACGCAAATCATGAAAGTGATCTGACGGCGCTGAACACGTTGCTAACGGTGTACTACGCGTCTGGCAGAGGAGGACCCTCCCAGCACATGTACGTGCTAATGGAACAACAAAGTCCCAGTCCGCCCATGTTCTGTCAGAATCTTCCGCGGATTGTCGAGCTGGTTTTTAGCGGTACATCATTGATGTTTGGACACGCAACCCATTCGCTGCCTACCCGACAGCCGTCAGCTGTCTGTATAAAAGGAGAGCGGAATGTGACTGAAGAGGTCAGACAACCACCAAACAACCTCGACTAGCTCGACTCGTTTGCGCCTCAGCCATGAAGTTCTTCTCGTCTCAGTTACTCTCCGTCGTCCTTTTGGGCGCGACCGCCGTCTCTGCAACTTCTGTCCTTACCCGCCGCGGCGCTGGTCAGCACATAAAATCTCTACTCTATTTTGAACTCTGAATTGATCTGAAATCTAACAGGCGTGTCTTCTTTGGATCTGTGCCCTACCGCTCAGATCGTCCAGACTCAGGTCATCCAGGTCGGCGCAAACAGTGTCACCCGCACGACGTACGCTTGCCCGAACAAGAGCCTTCGCAAAACACCTGGTTCGAAGCGAGGCGCTGCTAAGAGGACATTTTCTGGACCTTTCGGTGCATTCGAAAAGCGTAATGCTGTAGAATGCAGGACAGCCGCGCCTGAATGCCAGTGCGGGCAGGATTGTGAGTCTCCCCGTTCGCACTGCACTTCGTGATTGCTTGAGCACTAATAATTTCTTCCATTTGATAGTCACATGCGAATGCCAGGACGTCACGGCGCAGGCTCCTGTCCCAAGTGACTGCACCACGCTCGCCGAAACGACAGCTATCCTCGCCCAGACTGGAGGCCCCACGTTCCTTGTCCAGCCCGATAACTTCGAGCTCATCTCCTCTGGAACGTGCGCACTTGAGTTTACGAACGAGAGCGCGATGACACTCGAATACTGCTGGGACGAACTCGTGAGTTACTTCGTCATCACATTCAGACATAATATATCGATTGTGCACGTTTAGGGGAGCACTGGAACTCTCGTCAACCAGGAATGCTTCGAGAACGGTGCCGGTACTGCCGCCGCTTGCGACGCAAATGACGGCGACTTCCTCACTCAGTGCGTATAAACGTCGATTAACATTTGCTTTTAAAGTACATACTAATTTGTCATGCAGATCTTTACGCGTTGGGTCGTAATCCCCCGCTAATATAGTCCGTGCAGAATCGAAAAGGATTGACGCATGCGAGCTTCATGATTTCGTGACTGTTTTCTTTCATTTCTGGTTTGTCGTGTACATTCGGACTCCTCCATAGATTTCAATGCTAATTTGGATGCAAATTTGTTGTCAAAATCTGTTGCACCTCGAGATCTGATTCGTACTTACCCCAAGAGAGAATTGCTCATGCAAAGGCGAAATTGTTCATCCGCTCATCATAGTACATGGCGGAGTTCATCTCGTCCTCGAAGTCAAGATCTATTCTGTTTCTTCGACACCACTGCAACGTTTGACCAAAGACCATCCTAAGCATTTCCAAGCCCTTGGGTTCTGCCACAATCGGCTCCCGACAGTACAAAACGATGACCAGTTTCCTGAGTTTAGATATATCGTTTGTGTTCAGCAACCGAACCGTCCTGGCATCCCACTTCCTGAAGATCCCGGTGCTCGTTCCGAATGCAATGCGATCGTGGTGGAAGCTCAGACGTAAGGTGATCAGCGACTTTGGAAGCGCCAACTTCGACATAAACGAAAAGGATATATAGAGGTCTGAGAGCGCAGGAGATTGCTGCAGGAACCCAGTGATAAGCTTCCCGAAGTTGCCTTTGAAGTGTGGCGCGTCTGGGGGGTCGTAGACTTGTAATCTGAGTCGACGTAGAGAGGGAAAGGATATGTCCTGGAAGTTGAGCGCGAGCATGCGGCTTGTGAATCGATCTCTCCAGGCTCCCTCTCTAGGCGGGATAATCAAATATAAGAAGAGTTCCTCTAGCACTTCTCTTGATCGCAGAAGCCACACAAGACTTTCATTGCTCTGTATCAAAGGTTCGTCGGCAATGGCGAGGGCAAGTGTCCGGAGCTGCAGAGGCTCTACGCCCTCGAATGAGACAGGATAGGATTTTTGAACGACGACGTCGCGATCCTCCAGTGAATTGACGTTGTCGAATCCCTGAATGGCCAGCCTACGCAAGTTGGGAAGCGTGCTGAGCTGCTTGCAAAGATTTGCCAAGTCGAGGTCCGGAGAATCGTCGTGGAATGCCAAAGTACGTAGGGAAAGGGCCTCTAAGGACTTCAGCTTTCCAACCAGTTTGATAAAGAGCGAGACGCCGCGCGTGTCGATGTCCGACGCGTAGAAGTCGAAAGTGCGATAATGCATAAGGACAGCGAGACGGCGCACGTTTGGGGTGCACGCAACGAGCATGCAGATGGACGGCCACATACTGCGAGGATCTGGAACGGCAAACGTGTCCTCTTCATCGGAAACCTCTTCCATCTCCGAGTCTTTATCGTCGTCATCGTCGTCACCGTCATCTCGCTCGTGGTACTCTCCGCAGGTAGGACATAATTCGTGTTTATCGTCGGACTTGGGTACTCTGACCTTTGGGGGTGCTATGTCGACAACCAGCTCCTGGGTCCACGGGCCGCAACTCGGACTTTGCATGAAGTTATGGATGTCGTTTATCGAGCGGAGCGCAACACGACGGCGAAGGGCCACCTGAGCGAGACGCGTCCACGATTTGTGCACGAGCGACATAGAGACCAAGTCGCGTCGAACGTCGTCCGCGTACGACCGTTCCGACCTCAGACGCGACGAGTCCCGCGCGAAGTTGCACACGAACGCGCCCATGAAATCCACCACATTCTCCAGCACCGCGAGAGGCATGCCCGCCGCATAGTCAAAGTACGGTTTCATGCGCGCCTTCCGCACACCACGAATGATATTGTCGATGTTTCCCGGTGTCACGAACGTCGTCTTCGAAAGAAATTCTGGGGTGCGTATCTGCTTGAACTTGTCCTTGGTCGTCAAACCCCCTTCCACAACACGGCTCATGACAGTCTTCCATATCGACTTGAACGTTTTCCCTGCGTTGGGCTGCTTTGCGCTAAGAATTAACGCTCGGACGTCTTTCACTTCCAAGACGCGATAAGTGTAGACAAACGCGAAAAAAGCGTCGGCGGGGCTCTTGAATGTAATGTTGATGTTGACATCCGGGAGTGCGAGCTTTCCGTTGTCGACGATATTACGAAAAAGACATGAAAGACATGAACGTGAGCACATGTCCGACATCGCGGTTGAGAGGGAGAAAGGATGCTGCGAAAACTCGTCAAGAACTCGTCGCTGTCTTAAAGCAGACACGTGATCAATATAGCATGCAAGCGGCTATGCCCGGAGTTTTTCTAAAGGACAATGCGGGCGAATGTGGCCCTGCGATGAGGGGGTTCATGCTATTGTCTGCCGAAGCGGGTTGTGCGCTTGGTTACAAGCGTCCTGGCCAAATTATTATAAACAATGTTGTGCCCAAGAGGGGCCACGTTCTGCGTCCACAGACTCTTCTCCTAACCCCCACCACCATCTGCTCTCTATCAGTCCGCGTCGAACGCGAACTACGATCGAGCTAGTGCTTCAACCTGAATACAAATATCATAAGCATCCAATACACATTTACTCATCCAATGGCCTCACAAGCATTCACCGCTATTGCGTCTGCGCAAGCTTCTCGTCGACAGGCTCTCGCCATGTCACCCCCCGACTTCGCAGTCAAACGACAAGCCATGAACGCGACAGCAAGTAACAGTAGGTCGTTCAGACTATCATCGAACGTGAATAAGGTAAGAAGTCATGTCTGGTGACGATTCCAGAGGTGCTTACCTGTCCCCAGATTATCGAGAAGGGCAAGGAGCTCCTCGCACGTCGTAGCACGCGCTTAGGGCCACACAGTGAACGTGACGAACTTCATTCCGCCCAACATCAGCAAGCTTCTACTGCGTCTCCAGCACCCGCAGAAGGTACGTTGTTCGGAATATAAATTAGCTTCCAAAACTAAACGTGCGCATAGATGCAAGGCCCGCTAACCATTCGCCAACCACCACTCCGCCCACTCCAAGTGGAAGCGGCATAGCGCCCTCGAATGACGACGCAGCTCAACACGCCATCCACAGCGCAGCCCCAAAAACATTACAAGCCTCCATCCCGAATGAACATTCCACCCCAGGCGCACCTGAAGAACCGCCGAACCCAGATGGCCCCAAGGAGCCCATGCTCGAGTTCGAGGACCTCCAAGCACACGTCGATCTTCTCAACGAGAAGAAGGAACAGCTCGACGCGCTGAACTCGAAAAACATGAAGTCGTTAAACGACCTTCTGTCATGCGCGACGGTCATGCGTATACGCTTCCGCGGCGTAATGGAGGAGGCGCGTCGCATGGAGCAATTAGTGCTCCAATGCGCTCGAGAGGGGGCGTTGGTGGCCGGAACTGCAGAGGATGGCGAGCAAGACGCCGAACATGTCGACGAAGTGGAAGGCACGTTGTCCGAAGAAGAGATTGAAGAAGAGGAAGAGACGCGAGACGAAGAAGTCGCGGAGGCAGACTCATCGTAAGTCCGCGTATATGCTATCACCTTACATCAAAGTGACGCGTCAATGACAGATTACCGCGCGTCATCAGAAAGCGCGTCAGCGGCCAAACTTCGGCGTCTGCTGATACCGAGAAGAGTCCCAGCTCCCTCCGCAAGCGCGCACGGGGCGACTTCGATGGCGAGTCAGGTAGGCTTCATCGTGACCAACCTTCGCAAAGCGCAGTGTCTGACTGGCTTGCAGAAGCTGGACCATCTAACGTCACGGCCAATGCAGATGACACGCCGACTCGTGCGTCCAAGAAACGCAGGAACGAAGCGCCCCGGGCAACGTCGCAGCAGGCTGGGGAGCCGTCTGGTTCAGCCGCACCTCGTATTACCGTCAACCGCGATGGTCCTTTGGTAACGCCGCCAGCGATCGAAGAAGATCACCATAGAGGAAAGAGCAAGGGAAAGAAGCCCATGCGGGGCGAGAAGAAGGAGAGATCGCCAAGTCCCGCTGGTTCGCCCACTGGCAAGTCAAAGGGCAAACGCAAAGCGGACGAGGTCGATCTCGACGATGAGTTCTCCGGAAGCCCAACAACAAAGAAAAGCAAGAGAAATATCTCACCGCGACCCACCTCGAAGTCCCCATCAAGGCGCCTCTCATAATCTTGCGTCCTCGCCAACCATCCCTTTGACGATCGTTCGTCGATCACTTCAAGTTGACCGCCTCCTCAAAGCCAATCTTCAGCGAATTTCCTTCCTCTTTTTGTTTCTCTCTAACTCTACAGCGTCAATTTGTTTCAGAAAGCGCATCTGATGTATTATTTATTCACGCACTTTTGTATTGTAGTCGGTAGGTCGTAATCTGAATCGAGGCAAGGGGGGTCAAAGCGTCGCATCCTGAACGCTTTGGTCCCCGCGCAAAAAAGCATTCGGAGTGTCTTCATGTCTCTTCGAAGTAAGTGTGTTATTCAAGAGCTAAGAGCTAATGAGGCTCGAGAGCATAGGTGTGGTGAAGGCGCGTGCGAGATGGTCAACGGACAAAGGCGAGAGCAAAGAGCTTGCAAACGCACTTCAATAAATTAAAGTAATCGTGAGACCAGCTCACCTTTCAAGGACACAAACGCGGTGCTCGCGCTCGAGCTTGGCACGGCAGCGCGTCGGCATCTACAGGCACGCTGAAACATTTTTGGCGGTCGAAGATCGCCGTCGACGGTCTCGACGCGCCCCTCCTCGTCGTCTTGGTCGTCGTCCACCATGCCCACTCTCAGCATGTTCGAGGGGCGCAATATTTTCCGCATCGTCATCGTCCTAGTCTTGGTCCTGCTTCTCTGGAATTTGGCACTCCTTGGCCAGCAAGGTGTGAGGGCGCCCGAGTCGGAGATTCAGCAGTGCAGCGTGGATGGTGCGGGGGGAAACAAAATCGTTGAGGACGAGCTGGAGATTCCGTTGCTTAGCACGGTGCCTAGCACTTCCTTCAGAGGTACGTCCAAATGCTTAATAGCTATGCGAAGCTGACTGAGGCCATCTTAATTTCTAGATAACTTACGCCCAGACACGAAATATGTCACGACATGGCCTTCAAATGGGTGGAGTGCGTCTCCTCATCTTCCTCAATCGACCTTGAAATATCTTACAGTACAATCGCAGCGAACGACGTTATGGCGTACTGCAATCTTATGTGAGTAATCTAATGACCATGTAGAACGAATGATCGTGTGCTGAAGCGATTCCAGTCTTCTAGGTCTCATGTCTGAACGAGTCCCTATCCTTCCTCGCTTCGCACCTACACACGTTGGCAACGACGCCGGATTCATCCCAGTTTCGGAAATTTTCGACCTCAAACGCCTCGGGAAATCAATAGGGACACCCGTATTAGAGTGGGACATGCTAAAGAACTACACTCGGGACAACTTAGAGGACCTCGGCTGCTGGGGGACACATCCGACGTTGTTCAACGGCAACGTATTGCGGACGACGACAGAGATTCAATTAGGTCTAGGTACTCGCTATATGCATCATTTGTGTAAATTTATGCTAATGGACTTGGCTATAGACATCTCGTATACCGCCGTCCCGACGTGGGGACACATTAATCACGATATGAGCCTCATTAAAGTAAATTTCATAGCTCTCGCGGGCTTGAGCTATCCGAAAACGCGAGCGGAAGCCATCGCGAAACCACCGTATCCGCCATTTCCCGCTCGCACCTCCGGTAACGTCCTACCACCGGATGAACAGCTTGAGTGCTTCGACTATACGTATGATCGTGAGTTCTGTATCTCATTTGACTCCCTCAGATATGGCTAATTAGATTATGTCTGTGATCTATTAGTTGGCATGCATGAGGGTTGGGAATGGACCTATGAATGGAGTCCGGCTTGGAAACAAGTTGGTCGCCACATGCACTTCGCACCTTGGCTGGTGGACGTCACAGAAGGGATGGTCAAGAGAGCTCTTGGTATCCCGGAAGCGGACGTGTTACCTACAGTACGTTCTTCTTACTCGCACTGCCATTTTGTCTAATGCATATATTCGTTCAGCTCATCACACTCCACATTCGACGAGCCGACTTCCGAATGGCATGCGACAACGAGAACCGACCCCTCGACGAATGCTTCGCATCCCTTGCAACATATGCGCGTCGTGTAGAGCAAGTGCGAGACGAGCTGCGTGAATCGCAAGGCATCGAAATCGAGCATGTACTCGTCACCAGCGACGAGCTTGACAAAGACTGGTGGAAGGACGTTCACGCATTAGGCTGGTTCGGAATCGACCACGAAAAAGAAGAGACGACGACAAAATACGGAAAGTGGTACCCGGTTATGATCGACGTCGTCGCACAATCTTTCGGGAAGGGCTTCATCGGGACGGATCGTTCGACGGTGTCGGTCGTTAGTGCGAAGAGGGTGACAGATTGGAATAACGGAGTGTATCGACATGTAAGATGGGGCTGGCCTGGGGCAGACGACAACTAAATGACTTGTAAAGTTGCATCATCTTTCTCTGTTGTTTTGCATTTAATCGGAGGACTCTTCTGTTGTGCATTTGTTGTACTGGGCTTTCTTGTGTTTCTATTACTGTCGAACGTTGTGTATGTAAAGGACTACGTCTTGTTGTTTAGAATATCAACTGTTGTGAATACTATTCCTTTCAACACTCTGCATCCACAAAGCTCTCCTTCCCAAACGAAAGCTGATTTTCGCTAGCTTTTGTCGCTAACTCCGGCATGTTAATCTCACGAATCCCTCCTGGCCCGTGCACCTTCCCAAATCCTTTATATACCTCCACTCCCACTTTCTTTGTTCCTTACCACTCTGGCCTTTTGGCTTAGATCAAGTGTAGTATCTGTTCTTAATAGTTTAACCACTATTATGAGGGCACCGCCCTCATTCTTGGTTATCTAATTTTTGCCGCCCTTGTTCTCCTGAGCTCTGCTTGCAACTCGGGAGGCGCGATGACCTTGCTACTGCACTATCGGCTTGTGTCGTCGGGGGATCCTCCTTTTTCTCTTCGCTGTTGCACCTGCTTCTCCGTTTCGTGAACGGAAGATGGTCTGCAGCGAAAAGTTGGAGAGTTTGCTTTTTATTTGAATTTTTGGAACTTCATCTTTGTGACGACTTGGTTTGGAGAATTTCTGTAAATAAAACATGAAAAATTGCACAGCATTTGACATATGACTCGTCCACACTTTGCTCTTGACCACGACGAGCACCGGCTTTCGTGTCCAAATCGCGCTCACTTACGAACAACATGGGCATGTACTACGATGAGATAGAGATTGAAGACATGGCCTGGGATGAAGAGAAGCGAGTCTACCATTATCCATGTCCTTGTGGCGATCGATTCGAGATCTCGCGCAAGCAATTGGCAAACTACGAAGACATTGCGACATGTCCGAGTTGCAGCCTCATTATCCGAGTGGTTTACGATCCAGTAAGTGCTCTGCCTTCATTTCGAACGATATGTCCAGACGGGCTCATCGTCCTGCTCTGTAGCTCGATTACGAAGATGAGGAAGACGATGAAGACGGAGAGTCCGCTGAGAGTGGAGAGGATGAGAGTGACGAGGCCGACGATGATTCGGACTCTCCTAAGGAGAAGGATGACGGAGAGGAGGAGGACGAGGAGAAGGACGATGACTTCGTGGATGCTTTGGACAAGTTCCACATCGAAGATGGTCCGAAGGCGGGGTTGGTGCAGGCGTAATGACACTTGGGTGGTCGATTGGTACGTTGCGAATGCTCATCTATGAAGACGTCGCACTGATGATGACGGTATTGTCGACGCAGATTCCGCCGTCACAACTCAATACAAAGCACACAACGCAACGACAGAGAGGTCCTCTACGGATGCCGTGTCCAACTGGTCCGGGTCTGTGAAGAGGCTCGGTGGGCTTTGCACTCGTAGCATTGCACCGCGCACCTCAAAGAGGGTCACTTCGCTGTCGATGATGACAAAATGCCCGCTGGGCTTGGAGCGCGTTCGAAGAAACGCATGGTATTCACAACTGTCTCATCATCTGCGACGCCTCTGCCGGGATCCCCTTCACTCTTCTATCTTCGACGGTCATGGCTGTTACTTGCCAAGGGCGTAGCAGATTACACGTTGTTGGGCAATATTACGTGCATTCAGTCATCAAGTTCGAATGAAATCGATAAACTCTCGAAGGATCCTTTGCACTATACTTGAACTTCTCCTGGAGCCTGCCCGCCTCATAATCAGACTCCCGAGACCGGTGCTACGAAACTAGGTTAATGGTGCTTTCTCGGGCATTTATTACAGGGCAATGAGCAACTGCGACTGTCTTCCTTTGCTCTTTGTCATTGTGAGCTGCCTTGCGGTGACTTCTTACGGCCGGCCGAGAATCGTTACTAAGTCGGAACCGGGGGTGAATTCATCTGAATCCTGTTCGCCATTTTGGCGTCATTTTGGAGAATTCGGTCCTCACTGACGTCGTCTCGCAGTCCACTTTGAATCTTGTCAAGGACTCTTCCGAATCTCCTTTTGAGCGAGAGATTTCCTGTTGAGCTTTTAGTAGTTTCGCAGCCTGTCTCATGCATGTGGGCGGGCAGGCAGGCACAAAAGACGCATGGCCGCACGTGTAGGAAAAACACAGCCAACTTGGCCATTTGATCGACAGAAGCCAAAATATGATAGGCTTCAGGCTTTCCGCCATGCTTCGTTTGAGAAGGGGCTTGTCAGTCGAATATTTCGAACGAAAGAATGAGAAGAACTTGCGAAAATCTGCGCTGTGGATTGCACCGGCTGGGAGGCGAACGGCACCGGCCTGTGCCGGATAGCTCTGGTTCCGCCGACGGTTAGGTGCCGGAAGGCCACTTAACCAGAGCTGTTACGTCTTTCTCCAGGACCACCATCATCTCTCAACGCGTCTGCGTTGCAGCACAACCACTTACTCTTTATCACCACTGGTAGCTTCAAACGGCTGCTAGTCGTTACTGAATGATACCTGCTCGACTGTTGACCTCCCTGGCGTCATCGGTGCTTTCTGAACACATTCCATTCGCTCAAGATGCTCTCCGAAACTACTTGGGGGCGACGCCATCGACAGGCGGTTCGTCTGTCGCCTCCAGCACTCACCACGCCTTCGCGAAGAGGGACGACACGAAGCACGACACAAGTTTCATTGTCTTCGCGTGTCTTATTCCAGTCCTCGTTATCCTGTCAGGTGTATTTGCCGGGTTGACGTTGGGCTACATGAGTTTGGACGAGACGCAGTTGCAGGTTCTAAGCACATCGGGTACACCGTAAGTTCAACTTCTTCAGAGTTCAGTATTCTCCGATATCGCTATTACTGGCACGTTTTCGAGAGAAGAAGTAGGCGAAGCCGACCGCGCCGGTCTTCATGTGACTGCGGCAGTTCATCTGCTTTTACGTTATGAACTTCCCCTCGTCATTCTCATCACCCAAGCTTCTATGCCAGCGTTATGACTTATCTGATCTATCTTTTGCAGGAAACAGCGAGAATACGCAAACAAAATCAAGCCCATACGAAAGAATGGGCATCTCTTGCTGGTCACGCTCCTTCTCGCGAACATGATTGTCAACGAAACGCTCCCGGTAATCAGTGATAATGTCCTGGGAGGAGGCGTTCAAAGTGTTGTTGTCAGCACGGTGCTCATCGTTATGTACGTGTTATTTTGAGCGCGTGCGCTGTCTTGGCACGATGCGCCGTTGGCGCTTCCGTTTCGAGTAACCGGCTCTGACCAACCGCCCGCTAGTTTTGCAGAAATCATTCCGCAGTCGATATGTACTCGCCATGGTCTCTACATTGGCGCAAAAATGGCAGGAACAGTCCGAGTTCTTATCTTCTGCATGGTAATTACACCTTATTGCGGCTCTCGATGTCAGCCCGCTCATTTATCCCATAGGCTATCATCGCTTGGCCAGTTGCTAAGTTATTGGAATTTGTGTTGGGACCTCACCATGGCATCATCTACCGACGTGCTGAGCTCAAAGAGCTCATAGCCATGCACGCGACGGAGTCACCTCTCGGTGGTGACCTACGGACAGATACAGTAAATATCATCGGAGCGACTTTAGATTTGCAAGACAAAACCGTGCGCCATGCCATGACGCCCATTGAAAAGGTCTTCATGTTGAGCATCAACGCTAAACTGGACTACGACACGCTGAGGAAAATATGTGAAACCGGACACTCTCGTATACCGGTCTACGAGGAAACAGAAGTCACTGTGCCAGAGCACGTCGCTGTCGCAGCGATGGCTTTGGATAAGAGCATTGTGAAAGTTCAGCAACCTACCGCTCGTAAATTTGGCATGGGAGGGCTTCAGAAAAGCGCCGAGTCGACGGTGAAGTTGATCGTGAAAAAGGTTATCGGGATTTTACTGGTTAAGCAATGCGTTCTTTTGGATCCCGAAGGTTTGTTCCGCCTTATAATCAACCCTCTCTAACTTTATTGATGCTTTTGCAGATGCTGTTCCGGTTAAGCGCATGCGTCTCAATAAGGTGCATTTCGTTCCCCAGAACGAAGCTCTGCTGGGTATCCTCGATCGCTTCCAAGAAGGTCGCAGTCATATGGCTATGGTCAGCCGCTTGTCCACCGAGCGTGCTCAGAGCGTCAAAAAGGCGGTCAAGAAGGGCTTGACTCAACGACTTCTTGGTGCTCTCGGTGGAGACACCTCTTCCTCTGACTCGTCGTCTGATGACAGCAGCGATGACGAAGAAGACAGAAAGACGGCAACCGAGATTCAAAAGGGTGAGGATGAGGGAGACCGCAGCTCTGCGAAAGTCGAAGAGGCGGATCAGGAAGGTAGCAAATCCAGCGGTTGGGCAAGGAAAAGGAGGCGCGGTCGTGGTCGCAAACGTAAGCCGAAAGGCGACGCAAACGACGATGACTTGGAAATGGGTGATATCAAAGCCGAGGCGAAGCGCGAAACTAAGACGAAGTCACCGTTGGAACAGAACATGCCTGCGGACGCTGTGCTTTCAAAGGAGAACGCAGACCAGTACTTGCAGTTGCAAGGCATGGACCCCGCGATCATGCCTCTTGGTATCATTACTCTTGAAGATGTCCTCGAAGGTAAGTTTTGTTTCATGCATCTTCTGTGTGTATATAATTAATCTTCGGACGATTAGAACTCATTGGCGAAGAGATTTATGACGAATTTGACACGGAGGGCACCGGCTTACACTCTCACTTATTTGTCCCGCCTGGCGCTCACCCCGGTCAGGAGAACAACAAGCTGAGCAAGAAGAACTCGGCTCCCGAGCTCAAGCCGACTACGAGCGAGAAAGTCGAGAACACCAGCGCCGCGTCAAGCTCCACATTCGCCGTTGGCCATACCGCTCCGGCGTCAAAGCCTTTCTCGCTTGCAATGCCCATGCCGACTGCCTTGCATAATTTGAAGAATCTGGGTTTCCTTCGCAGCCGAAGTGCACCGCCGGTCCCAAGAGACGGCACTGGAAAGCCCGGAGCTAAGTTGGATGCGGTACCCGGCGAAACGGAGGCCGTCCCACCTTTGCCTACGAGTGAACTTGCAACACCGGACGCGACTTGCCAGACAACCGGGTACCTTCCTGCGCAAGGTGGATCATCGAGCAACCAGGGCGTTCACTTCACTTCTCCCGGTGTCGTCACTGTCAGTCCGGAAGGAGAGGTGACTCCAGTCATGCAAAGCAGCGATGCTCCTGTTGTCGGTGGTTCTGGCGATCAGGCGTCGAAAGACAACGCTCCCGCAATAGTTCAGCCTCCCAGCCGTCCTCCGTCTATCAAGTTCCCCGCCGGGTCAGCGCCAACGTCTCGCAGTAGTTCCCCCGCTCCTCTCGAGGCAATCTTGTACGAAAGGAAGAAGCGAGGTGGACAGCTGCCCGGCGTAATCACGACTGGCACTGGTACGCCTTTGATGAGCCCCGCAATCAGCTCTGCCTCCTCCGGGAAGACGAAAGGCGGGTTCAAGAGCAGTCCTCTCAATAAGTCTTCTCTGGATGGTGCGGAGGGTATGGGAATTGCGGAGGAAGTGAAACAGGAAAATAATTCTTCGGCCCAAGTCGAAGGATCCGGCATGGTCAGGGAGAAGCAGGAGGAAAATGAGAAGACAGCTGGCCCCGAAGATGAACCTCGGACTTGAACGAGTTACAAAGTAGGCGAGACTTTGTGAATATCGAGCTTGCCTGTCGATACTTTCTTTCTGTTCCTTCTTGATGCTTTTCATGTGTATACTTGTCGTCGATCTTGTCGCGATCGCTCGATTGCTATGCTTAGTACCTTTGGTTTCCGTGCAGCTGAGGATCGCTGCCCTCTTCTTAAAATTTGAAGTAACAGACCAATTCAATTATAACAAGAATTTGGGTGAGAAAGGAACCTCTTGTGTGGTGAAGTTTGCGGTCGTCATTGAGAGCAAACTGAGTTGCAGTGAGTTCTTTCAATCTTTGGATTGAGAATTCTGGGCGTTCCAACAGCAGAAAGCCAGCGGCTATATGGGCGGCTAAGGCGGCTTCCAAATATGGAGCTAACGTCTCACCTTCGAGCAGCGTTACGCGTTCAGCTTGCGCGTCGTTCGCGAGTGTCCTCAACGCCTTCTGCTGAACATTCATTATCATGGACCACTTTCCGACGAACTGGGGCAGACCCGTATGTGTTCTGAGCATTAACTCACACTGTCTTACTTATATTGGTTCCCTCAAACTAGCGCAACGATCTCAACGACGCGTACAACACCTATCCTCTCCACCAACGTCCGTACAATGGGCCAAAGGACACCTTCGCAGATGGCGTTCAGAGAACACAGTACGTTGCAGTGGTACTTTGATAATATTCCACCGCTAATCTCTGGCGTTCTCTTAGACAACCCATTGTTACTGGTACGAGCGTCCTCGCCATAAAGTATAAGGATGGTGTAATGATGGCTGCCGACACACTTGGTGCGTCGTACCGTATGATACTACTCGACAACTCACGAACGTATCTTCTGTAGCTTCATATGGGTCCTTGGCTCGTTTCAAGGACATTCAGCGTCTCCACCCCGTCGGGTCACACACAGTTCTCGGTGCAGGTGGTGACATGTCGGATTTCCAATACATCCAAACCTCGCTCGACACGCTTCTCATTGAAGAAGAGATCACTCAGAACGATGGGCACTCGCTTGGTCCTTCCGAGATCCATGAATATCTGAAATTCTTGATGTATGGTCGCCGGTCGAAGTTCGACCCTCTGTGGAACTCGATTATTGTCGGCGGTGTCAAGGACGGTCGCAGGTGAGTCTTCGCTTTTAAAACTGCATATAATATGTGTGCACCATCTGACTGACCGCTATGCCAGTTTCCTCGGCTATGTAGACCTCTTGGGCGTGACGTACGAAGCAAAGACGCTTGCAACTGGATACGGTGCTTACATCGCTCAACCTCTTCTACGAGACGCTGTCGAGGAACGTGAAGGCCAAGAGAACTCAATAACAGAGGAGGAAGCCCGCAAGATCCTTGAGACGAGCATGCGTGTACTGTTCTACCGCGACGCGCGAAGCTTGAACAAGTATCAGGTCGCAACGATCACAGCAGCGGGCATCTCTATCTCGGAGTCCCAACACTTATCCACGGAGTGGTCGTTCGCTGAAGGTATCCGTGGTTATGGAGCTCAGACACAATAAACCAGTGTCCTACTTGATATCAAACGTTGTTCTTGTTGATTTCCTTGCAATCCATTTGTACTAAAACGACCTAACTGTTCCTGAGTGAGGTTCGCAACTCAAGGAAGCACCGTCATCTCACCTCAAATTACAGCAGCGATCACGATGACGGTGGAGTACATCTCGTCAACGATGTATTACTGGTCTACCTTTCGCACACGAATCAAACAACTCCACAACTCAGCATCGCCACTTCTTGGCTTTGTACTTCACGGCCGAAATATTGAAAACCAAATCTTCACATCTAAGAATTCATTGTACATCGGAAGGTCTCTACTTGCGCTAGGTATAAGTAAGTGATCGTCTTTCCGTCTTTGCGATGACGTTTGTGACAAAAATATGAAAGCGGAAAAAATATCAATTAAAAAACCTCATCCAAGTCAATCTCGGCGATCACGAACGACCATGACCGAGAACACAAAAAACCGCTGCACGGGAGTCAGTCGAGGCCAGTCTGGCTTACAGATAGATCAGCGATTCTCTCAGAAGCCGCGTCTACGTAGTGCAGAGCTTCAGCAGGCCGATCGCGGTGTCAGAAAAAAAGGGGGGAATGGATCGTCGTTGCTGGGAAGCGTCCGACGTATCTGTATGCTGATAAATTACGAAAGAGTCTGTTCATTGATCCCTATCTACTGCAAGAGGTTGAGCACATGAGAAGAGTGTTCGGGCGTGCTGCGATGGCCGAGGAAGAGCCAATACACGTAGCTCGAGATAAGTCCGTATGAACCAAGTTCTGGGGAAATTGTATGCCCCTGATTCCAAAAGTCGGGAAGAGATATCCGACGGCGTAAGATCCTAAGGTACAGCTACGTCTTCATTGAATGACAGCGTCATGGAAGATGAAGTGCACCGTCGGTCATGCGTTGGCCGGATGAGAGACGATGTTCTTGACCAAGTGAATTTTAACTTCATCGCGTTCACCTCGTTCATCCCGAAATACGCATCGGAGGCTTCCTACCTGCTCCAAGGTACTGATACAGCAGATGAGAATAGAGCTTCTCCTTATCCTTGCGAAATGGAATCGCGGGATACTGCCAGTGAACGATGCGATGCATGTTCGGATGTATGTTGACCCAGCGCCAGCCTTTCGTTCGAGCCAAAAAGACGACGGCGCTAAATGGTAGTAGATTCGATGACATGGAATCGATGAGGCTTCCGGAGATGAATCGTACCCGCCTTCACCGTGCGGGCGGAAAGATCGCAATGATAACCCGCAGTATTACGGTGCTAAGAAAGCACCTGTCTTCTTTAAACGAAGCATTCAATGAAGTTCACGTTCATCATTGAGTATTCTTGAAAGAATGGAATCGAAATAAAGGCAAACGCTCACCAGGAAGTACGAAGACCGGGATCCTCAAGGAGGTAGGATGCGAGCGAAAACCTAGAGCTTGAGAAGTTCAAGTATAGTCGAACAATTTTGGACGCCCACAGAAACAGAAAATTATTATCAATCATACCGTTTCGTACTTTCTTGATGTCTTGGAGAACAAACTGGAATCGAGTGTCCTCCGACTAAGTTCGAATACCGACACCTTTTCGGACGAGAGTAGAAATTTTGCGAACAGTAAATCTGTTCGAATTGAATGTTCAAGTTGCCATCAACGCCGTTCGGGTTTCGACGGGTTTCGAATCCGCAGGGCGAAGAGTATCCGGGAGCAAGCCTCGTCCGTCCTGATACCTGCGTCTAATAGTGCGAGGTTAGCTAGCAACGAGCTCGCAATGTTTGCAGACGGACAATCGTCGGAGCAAAGCCAGTCGATAATTTCGAATAGGTAGTCGTAAGCACGGACTTCACCGAAAGCCAAGAGGCTGAATCATCACCTTCGTCATGAAACCCCGGAGTGCGTTTCGCCTGTGTGCGATCGAAGGAGACGGTGCTTGCGAACTTCCGCTGTGCAAGTTAAACCTTCGTAGAGGTCACCGTCCTCGCCATCCGGTTCTGGTGTTTAGGCGCCAGACTAAAGTGGGTTGAATCCTTCGAGTGTCGTCGATACTTCGATGATAGCGGATAAAGCCTTTCTTACCAGTGCTATCACGCCATGTCCGTACACGTACGTATACATAGTAGAGCAACACGCACCTATAACGCTCCGAGGACACTCGACGCAACCATGGATTATTTCCGCCGTGATTTAGGGATGGTACATCGATGATAGGTCGGCGTCAGGAGGACAAACGTCAAGGCTTGGGGAGCTGTCATCGATATTCGGATTCAGGGCTGCGAACTACAGGTCCAAAGAAAGAGCCTGAAGACCTGAATAGATAGCTGAGGATCAATTTGACAAAACTCAAGGAGAAGGATCGAGCATGAGCTAGAAATATTCGTTCAATTCAAATTACATACCGTAGGAGCGTCGGGAGAGTCAAATTTGAGAAATTGTAGATTAAAAATCCCAGTGAGTAGCCTCCAATCGACCTCTCGTCGCTCAAATCTGAGGGTGGACGGTAGCATTGATTTCTTCCTCGTCAAAACCAGTTCCTCCTTATTGGTTGAGGCGGAAAAGTACCCGTCGACGGAGCGAACAGAAATCTGTAGATTATCTGTTCCCGATAGATCTACGGCACTTGCTGGAATTCGATTCATTAACGCTTCGGTGAGATAGGAGCGACCCAACGCACACAGACGTCATGTCCAGGCCTTCGTATGTGAAACGAACGGAACAGCTCCTCTAGGAGGATTGCAAGCACCGATGCCTGGCTCCAATTATCGAAGGGGGTGGATATAGATTCATGGGGAGTTCGGCGAAGGTGCCGCAGCGATCTCGCATCCTATGATCTTGCTTTGCAAAATCGTCCGTCCGTCAACGATATACATACGCGCGGAGTTCGAGAATTACGTTGCTCGTGCGACCAAGTTGTAGTTTTTCGAGCCTTCGATTCGGGATTGCCCTTTAGCTTGTATCAGGACCACTACTGCGATGGGACGGATAATCAAAGACGGCCAGCGTCGAGGTGAGAGCTCGTCTTCCGAGATGATGTGTGCGTGACCTCTCTAGCGCCATGGAAGAAATATTCCACCCTCGGATCGGCGCCCTTTCGCAGCCTGAGCAGCGGGTCCAACCAATTTCCTGGTGCGAAGAGACAAATAGGTTTTCTTGACGATTTATTTTCGTTTTGCGACATCTCTTCAAAGCGTGTTGTTCCAGCCGCCAATAAACTTGAATGCTCTGCCGCACGTAAATCCCCGCGATCGCAGGAACGAGCGTTCTGCGAAATGTTCTCGACTCTCTTATTATAAAAATAAAGATAATTCAGAAAAAGATGACACGCACATGGATTAGTAAAATGACCAAACGCGACCGTAAACGGGTTGCGTGACATGTCGGTGTCGACTTGCCACCGACGACCCTCAGGTTTACTGTGACCGGCAATACGAACCGATGGTGCAGATCGTCGAGCCAGGCACCCTGGTGGCGATGTAGGTGCGCTTTTGGTGGAGAATGTCGGGTTGGAATACCCATTTCAGGGGGAAACAGAACATTTCGTCTCGATTGTGTGCTTTGTGCGCGCGCTGAAGCCTCCTTGTAACATGAGGTTAGAAGATCTGAAACGTAGAAACGGCTGAATCAGAACCGCAGTGTCTTTTTGCTTTGCGAGATCGTTGTTCGCGCTCCTTCGATCAACGCGGAACGTTCCAGTTTCTCTGGAGACGGCTTTATGAATGAATTACAATGAGATCACAACTCACGAAGCAATGTTTACGCCAGATTGGTAGATCCCGGTAAATTGACTTGAAAGGCGATTGATATTTCGTAGCTCGGTGAGCGTTTTGCCATCCCGAACGTGGTGATTTTGCCTGAACGGCTTCGGGAGCGAGATGTTCTGCGTCACGGAACAGATTTCTTGACGACGTCGCGGTCACTTTTGCATCGTTTCTTCCTCCGTATGGACGTTCGACGATTTTTTCCTGGTGGTGGTTCGTGAGTGGAAATAAGGTTATGCTCTGCAAGGAAGCAAGTCCAAATTGGGCAATTTTCGTACTCTCGGATGTAGCGACCACCCGCCAGCCGCCCATCGAAAAAAAAGTCGTTTGGGCGCAAAACATTCCACTTCGACGAAAAAAACGCGGATTCCGGAACTCAGAGGGAGGTGGGTTAGGATGTTCTTGCGCGAGTGCAGATGAACGCGCGCATGTCCTCGTTCGTGCCGCGTGAGTGGAGGAGATGGCGGCTGTGTGAAGCGAAAGTCGGAGCCAAAACTCAACCGACGAAAGCAGGAGACCTGGCCACTTTCGTGACTTTGACGACTTCATCAGATGCCAGTGGGAGTCGAATTCGTGGCGGCGTTTCTTTCCTCCCCTCACCCGGTTTCTCCTCAACAACACCTCCGGCCGTTCCGGTTCTGCGTATCGGGCGACCCTGCTGCAAGTATTGTCGCTTTCTCGATTCTTATAAAGCTCATCCTTCCTCCCAAGCTCCATCGCATTCCCTCGTCCCCTTCAACTCGCCCCCATGTGGCTCAATCCAAAGATGTACAGGACTCGACTCTTCCTCGATGTCCTCCGAATTTTCGTTTTCCCAGTTGTCACCCTCTACGAGACTCAGACCTACGCAGGAATCTCGCTTGGGTTTCTCGCACCTCCTGCTTACTTGGGTTCAATCATTTTATGGGGATTTATCCGCAATTTGTTTTATGACTACCAGCAACACCGGAACTGTAGCCGGCTCGGCGCCAAACCGATTCCCAGAATCAAAGGGAAATTACCGGGCAACATCGACATCTTGTTGCGCATGATGAAAGCGTTCAAGACTGCATACCTCATGGACGTCTATCTCGAGCTTTTCCAGGAATATCAATGCACCACACTCAATACTCGGATACTGTGGGTTGATCAGGTAAGAAGCACGCCACCACATGTCTTGCATCTCCGAAATCAATTCATAATCGTTTTTTATTATTAGATTATTACCATGGAAGAGGAGCACATGAAATTCGTCTCATCTACCGGATTCAATCACTTCTGGCGAGGAAGACGCCAGAAAGAGAGGATGTAAGAACTGATGACCTCGTCGTAATTTCGGACTTGATTGACATCTCGACATCAGGGAGGAATTTTTAGGCAACGGTATTTTCAATCGCGATGATGAGGTATGTTCCCAATCTGCTAGAACGAGTTGATTACTCAACGGAAATTCACAGATATGGAAAATGGTACGGATTAATTTATGAAAATCACCAATCACAACGCCGACTGATTTTTTTTAGCATCGTGCAAACGCTCGCCCCTTCTTCGCCAGAGAAAGAATATCTGACTTCCAGACGTTCGAAAAACATTCCGCAAAGACTCTTAGCGTGCTTTCACAAATCACTGCCTTCAACCTTCCTTGCGACGCTCAGGACCTCTACGCGCGCTTTACTCTCGATAGTGCATCGGAGTTTCTCTTCGGAAACAATTTAGACACCCTGTCTGGCACACTCCCCCAGCCTGGGCTCGCTCAGATGGGGTACAAGGGCAGCGCGACTAACGATGCATTCGGCAGCTTCACGCAGGCGTTTGAGCTTGCACAATGCATTATCACACAGCGCGCTCGTCTCGGATACTTCTGGCCGCTGGCTGAGGTACGGAAAAACAAAATGAAGGAGGCCGCATTGATCACGAAGACGTGGCTGGATCCCATCGTCGAACGAGCACTCGAGGAGAAAGCGAAAGCGCGCAGAGCAGGTGTCGAGGCCCCCCTGGCCGATAAGACGTTCCTTGAGCACCTCACTCATAGTACGGAAGGTACGTCGCTTGCGCGCACGACCTGTGACTTTCTAGTATGATACTGACCGGCGAAATATCGCAGACGTAAGTCTCATTCGAGATGAACTCCTGAGTATCCTCTTGGCGTCGAGAGACACTGTACGTCACTTCTGTTTATCCAGCCGCTCTGTATACTGACGGAATTCGTGCGGCTCCGCTAGACCGCCTGCCTGTTAACATTCGTCACGTACTTCATGGCAGTTTACCCTGAAGTGACGAAGCGTCTCCGCGAAGAGGTTCTGGCCACGCACGGCACGCACAACGTCCCTACGTATGAGAGTCTGAGAGGTCTCAAATACAGTCCGTAACTCCATCGAGCCCGTCTGTGTGCGACCGCCGTACTGATCATGATCTGCATTTTTATTGAATCCAGTGCGCGCTGTTCTCAACGAGACGCTCCGTCTCTTCCCACCCGTCCCGCTCAACGTCCGCGAATCGCGTCCTGAGCCGGTGTCCCTGCCCCCCGCGCAGCAGGCGTCGTTCCCCGGCGCAAAGAGCATACCTACTCCGAAGGAGCATCTCTACATGCCTGGCTCCACGCCCATCATGTTCATGCCTTTGCTGATGCAGCGCAATCCGGATTTATGGGGGCCCGACGCCGATGTTTTCGACCCCGACCGCTGGCTCGACCCGAAGCGCATTTCGATCGTCACTGCGAATCCAATGATGTACACGCCCTTCAGCGCTGGCCCTCGGATCGTGAGTACCTCTCCGCCGTCTTCTTCGGAGACTTGTTTTTGCATCTGAGGGAATATTCTCACTCAACGTCATCTTTTTTCTTTTGTTATCCAGTGCGTCGGGCAAAATTTCGCGTACAACGAGGCATCGTTCTTCCTCGTCAAGCTATTACAGCAATTCGACTCGTTCACTCTCGCACCAGAATTCCAACCAGAAGGATCATTACCGCCCGTGACCTGGAAACAAAAACAAGGGCGACAAGCGATAGAGAAGATTTGGCCTTCAGCCGCACTCACTCTCTACGTCAAAGGCGGATTATGGGTTCGCTTCGGGAAGGCCGACCACGGAGATTCTTAACCTCACTTTTTATTGGATGTATTTGGATTCTTCACCCGTTCTCTTATCATTGCACGATTATCGGGATTGGTCGTTGTTGTTGTACTCAAGCACTGTCCATGTATACCCCGGGTTTATTTGTTTATTTCATCAGTCGGACTCCGCGTCACAGATTTTTTCCTGCATGTATGATTAGATAAATTGTAGCTCACTTGCGAGAATGTCACTGCTTTGCGATGGTTTCGGATTCGGGGATTTGTTTTTTATTGGCATGGGTTTTCACCCAACCATGCTGCGTTTTCTACCTCGTAACCGTACTGGAGGTGAAGATCAGGAATATTTGAAGTCTCGACTGCAAAATGAAAAATACCTTCATCAAGCTTTCGTCCCACAGCTTTCCACTCCTTCGAGTTTATTTTCGAATATGCGTCAAGGACCTTATTATATCGTTTAGGTAAAGAAGAAGAAAACCTCTGTTTACGCTTACAGTCTGGAACAAAGGCTCTGAGTCTGGATGTGTGGAGGCGAAGGCCCGTTCTAGAACATAAAGGTCGACAGCCTTGTCTTCTGCGAGTGCCGAGACGTAGGATAGCCCAAAGTCAATCAGTACCTGCATACGCGATTAGAAAATAATTTATCGAGATGGATAAGAGAAGGTTTCCTGTACCACTTCAGTCCCCTCGTCCGATCTTTGTCGAAGCATCATATTCGAGGTCGTCAGGTCTCCGTGGATAACATCCGCTGCGTGCATCTTCGCAATTTCTGTCCCTATCAGGCGCATAACATGGGCTGTAGAGAAACATGAGTCCTATTTTTTTGAGGCGCGAGATCGAGTGCTTCACAAGAAGTAGTATTGAATTTCGCTAGAGGATCATGTTCGAGCTGTTCGAGATCAGGGAGATCGCTTGTATCCCCAGTGCCTTCCGTCTCCTCGTCTTCAGCACCAAGGAGTACGCGTACGCTTTCTCCTTCGATCCACTCTATTCCGATGACGCCCTCTTGTGCGTCGACCATGCGAAGACCGGGTACGTGAACACCAGATCTTTCCGAGGCATATTCAGAATGAATTAAAAGTGGTCAGTAACCAGGATATTAAACACTTACCGAAGGCATTTCATCAGCGACCTGGTCTCTTGCGCGATTCTCTGTCGTGTAAGTGTGGAATTGAGCGTTGGATGCCTGTACTGCTTGTTGAAGCGGTATTTCAGTAAGATCGGTTCACCGCGAGCATCGCTGCCAGATATTTGGCCGTCATAAAGGTACGACTTGTACACTTTCTACCGAGACCAGCTTCCAGTTAGATTTATCGGTGGGTTGATAATAATTCAATACGAACCGCTTCAGCTCCTTGTCGAATCAAGGTTGATGACTCTAAAAGAGCAACCGTAGGCGTCATGGCCTTTCCAAAAAAATGAAACTTCTTCCTATCGGAGGATTAGGGTGTTTTTATAGATCGGAGCTTCCTTGGATGTCAGAATTGTGGATGAGGTATAGGATTGAAGCTGAGTTCGAGTCAGTTGAAGATGGTAAGAGGCAAAGGAAGCAGATACGGATGTTGCCGGTGTAGCCGCCCCTGCCAAACAAGCACAAATTTCTTCTTACACGCCCATTCGTTCGTTGCTTTCGTTGAGGTCCTCCAATCCTCGAATCCACTGGCACGATGTCTACCAAATATTCTATCTCTCATCAAGCATATGTCAAACTTGCTCTGCATGCCGCGAAATATCCTCACAAGCAAGTTACTGGAGTTTTCATTGGGAAATCTACAGGACCAAGCGCAGTGGATATTGTAGACGCCATACCGTTGCTGCATCTTCAGACGAATCTCAGATTATGCATGGAGATTGGATTAGCCCTTGTGAGTCTCTGTTATTCTCTACATAAAGAAGTTGGCCAACAAGCCCTATTGAGAGGCTCGAAATCACGCCCAATCCATAGGGCTTGAACTCGTGGGTTATTACCAGGCGTCTGGAGACCTGGATAACACGTCGTTAACCCCTGCGGGAGAACGTGTCGCGGAAGCGTTGAAGGCTGGATTTGCTCAAGCAGCTGCATTCGTCGTGAGTCTCTTCTAATAACTTCTAATGTTTTTCTTGAATTTATGGACAACAACATAGGTGATCAACGAAAAGCTTTCCACCGGAGAACCCGCACTTCTCGTATGCCCTCAATTTCTCTTCAAGAGGTTTCGCACTCATTATGTTCCCGCTCATCCAGCCTTACCTACCTCAAGGATCCCTGTGGAAGATTGCACAGGAAGCCGACGTGCAACCTTTTACTTCAGGTTCACAATTCGCTCTGAAGAACACCTCGTCACCACCTCGAGTCCTTGAACTCATCAGAAACGACCGATTGCACGAAAAACTCGGCGACTTCGACGATAATTTGGAAGATGTTTCGATAGATTGGCTCAAGAACGAGCTTTGCAACGACTCAAGCTTTTAATCCGCAATCACACACGCATTGGTTTTCACTTCGATCGCATTAATGTAGACGTAAAACCCCAAAAGAAGGACAGACAGGCTTTAAAATAAATTAGCCCAAAAGAAAGTGAGTGAAGGTAGAATATCCTCCACGAAAACTCTTATGAGCCAACACGAAGGGATCTGGAAAGGAGAGCGATCAGTATCTGATAGACAGCGAACGTTGGTGTTGTGAACACATACTGGAGGAGCCAGAGGTCGTCGTTGGCGTTGCATGCCGCGGCGGTTCCTCCACCCTGCTCGAAGCAAAGCTGGTTGACAACACCTCCAGTGTTCCCCTACATTGAACGCAACGATATTAGCACACACGTTTAAGAGGTTTCCACCACGAGGGCACTAACGAGCTCATCCCAGCAGTATTCCAGGGTCTCGCAGGCAAAGTTGGTCCACTCAAGAGCGCAGGTGCCGAAGGAGATAAGCTCGAAGTTGTCGGGCTCGACGGTGAATGTGGGGCCTTCAGCCTGGGCGACGACCTGGGTAGCGGAAATCAAGGTGGCGCAGTCGGTGGACAAAGGTGCGGTAGCCGTCACATTCTGGCAGTTGCAGACGACTAATCAAGATATCTTCAGTTATGTCCTGTACACAATTTAGGAGTAGAGACTTACAGGACTGTCCGCATTGGCATTCAGGCGCAGGGTTCCTGCATTCTGCCGCGTTACGACGAGCGAAGGATCCCGTGGGGAGTTGCTTCGTCGACGGGGGCGGGTTTTGCGAAGCCTGACGAAGGCTGTCGTCGGGGCAAGCGAACGTCGTTCGGTTGACCTGAGCGTTACCGACTTGGATGGTCGTGGTCGTGACGACCTTTGCCGTCGGGCACTTATCCTTCGCGGACACCTGCTTGGGTGCTTCATTCGACAGTGAGTTTCCTTGTTTTCAGGCGGAGTTGGAGTCAAGACTAACCTGCGCTGCTGGCACGATCGTAGATCGTGGCTCCGAGGGCGCTTCCAGCGCCGAGGAGGAAGACAAAGGAAGCAAGAGGAGATGAGCCAAAGAACTTCATCGTCACAGACGAGAAATGGGATTTTAAGAAAAGCGAACGAAAGCGAAAACGAAGGTGGGAGTACTGGAGCAAGCTCTGGGGGGTCATTCATGGCGGGACTCGTCCTTAAATATCTTTTTCCTTCGCCGTCGTGCCGACCTGCGGTGTGTCCAGGTACGAAACGACCGTCCGTTTTCAACTTTTCTCATGATTGATTTACACCAGTCGTCAGGCAGGCGTGTATGAAAATCATAGATCAATCACCAAAGGCCTATTCTTAGACGCGGGATGGGATGTTATAGGTAACCATCTACCGCTCGCCACTCTGCACACGACGAGCATTGGATGGGATTGGACAGCTTGTCATTGTTGTCTCTAAACATGGCAACGCGACGATGGACGTGCACCGCAGATGGCTCAGATTCGCGCGTCAATGGTTGGCGAATGCGACTGACGCGGTCTTCTTTGAGACATAAAGTACGCCGATCTTGCCTGAACCCGGACATTCTAACTCAACGACGAACAATCCATTCTCGAAAAAGGGAAGACACGACCGGAACAGTCACGTTAACCACTCGCCTCGCCCGAACGTCCTTGGATCTTGATCAGTCGGACGAGCGGACATGGAGGCGATGAAGGCATTGATTGGCAGACTCAGTGCGAGCGGGTGCCAATGGTCGACGGTCGAGATACTTGGAACTCAAGGAAAGGTATCCAATTAGATGTCAAAGACAGGTCATTGGTTTGGTAATTTGTTCTGCTTTTTTCCGTATCACTCTTATGTTGGGTCATCAAACAAGTTAACCCATCGCACAAAACGACAACCAACCGAATGGACGGATTTTGATCATGATTTGCTCTAGTCGAATGTGCGAAATCTGGTCTGATGCATTGATGATTTACCAGCCCGCCTCAAGGAGACTCCGAGCGCTCGACATTGGTAAGTGATTTGGCCTATAAGACACCAAGATTTTGTCTGACTCGTAAAGTGGATAGGTGAAGGCATCTCGGGGACATGTATGCCGATGGATATCAAGCGCAGACATCCGGAAATCATTTCCTATCTGTTTCTGTTGGACACCCGGTCGGTGCGTTTGGGATTTCGGGAAACATCGGTTTCGCCAACGAGGCATGCGAATAGCAGTCACAGCAACTGTCTGATCAAGTGCTTTGAGGCTCATCAAGTGACAACCAGCCCAACCTGCATTTTTCTTCATGTTCCCCTTCTGCAATTCCGGATGCCGAACGCAAGATAACGGAGGAACCAGACCGGTTTCAACGTACGTAGTAAGTCCTAATGAACTTCTCGAACTTCTACAGACCCTGATTTTCAGGGCGCCATAAGTGGCTTAGAAGATTTGACATACATTTGAACATGCGATCTTGGTTGCCAACTCAACAACATCTGACCAATTATACAATATCCGTGCGTTCTCTCATGATCGTCCGTCGCCGTAGGAGTATTTATAGCTTTTCATTCAGGATATAGCAGCCACCGGCATCCGTGCCTTCCGCTCACTCGACCAATAGCGTCTCCGCGTCGCTGACTACTGCTACAATAAAGGATTGAAAAGTCACAATTTGACCATTCGGACGAGGGAGAGCGAGAGGGAGTTATATTGCGTCAAAGATATCCGACTCCGTGAGTTAACCAATGAGAATCTTTGGTATGAAACTCGTCGCTCATCTAATAGCGAAACTTGAAAAGTCTCTCAGCGAGATCGCCCGCAACGAACTTTCAGGGAAGCCAAAATGCGAGGGTAAGGCCTGATCATCGAAACTCTCATGCGGAACGGTTTAAGTATCATTGGTAGAACACTTCCTTGTGCATATTGGACTTCTTCTTACTTATTTGTAGGTTTTGAAAAGATTGCGATCTCAGCTCTGAGTTCGACCACGGCCTTTTTTATTTGCTGCAGTGACATCTTCAAGCCTTTGAAGCAGAGTGTATATACCAATAGACACCTTGGACTTCGGTCCCTGTCGATTAGTGGTTAAATCATCTCGTTGTGGCCGAGAAGCCGGGTGTTCGACTCACCCCAGAGACATATCATTTTGAATTATACAAGATTACATTTTTGGACTCATTTTTTTGTTCAGGACTGTCGGTCATACGGTCTCACATATAGACGTTTCAGTTTCTCTTTCACATTGTGGTTTTGTGCATGCATCCGAGAATCTACAAGTGTTGTTTACCACTGAGTACTGAGTCGCGCGTCACACTCCAAAGGTTCGAGCCAAATGAAAGTAAGAAAAAGAACACAATACTAGTACTTTAGTGAGACAATATCGCAACAGAGCCCTCAAAGTCTCAAGCAAGGAAAACATTCGCCGGCACTGCGATTTGAATCATGCAGTCGATGCCACGTCTGCCTCAGAGAGCACGAACGAGGACTTGGGTCGTACCCCAAAACCAGTCTTGAATTCCAATCGTATCAGCTACGAAAATATAAAAAAGTGGGCAAGACTCACGGCTTTGTATATTTCTTCAATCCACTTCATATTTCCAATAGACTCCTCTCCCGTTATCCAAGTCTTCGGCTGCCGACCTTTGATTTTGTCGACGAATGCCTCCAGTTGATATCGATACCTATCAGGAAGAGAATACGTCAGTAACCAAAGACGCAAACAAACCAGGAGTACTCACGTCAACCACCAGTCTTCGCCTGTCCCATCCTTGAACGTATACGCCCACTCAGTCCGCTTCTTCCCATTGATCGGGACCACTTGGATCTTATGGTACAATGTAGGCACAACGAAGTTGTCCAGCGTGATCTTGCCGCCCTCGCAAGTCGCCTCAAGCTTGACGTCCGGGTACCGAGGCAGGAGACCAAACGGTCCCCAGCCAGGCCACCGGGAGTGGCACTGGATTTCGGCTGTCACGTCAGAGGGGAAGGCAAGTGCTGCCTCAGTCCCGATATCGATGGTCTTCCTTTGCTCTTCCGTTCCGAATGCGATGGGCGTTGCGCTTGCGGAGATGACGGATAATGGCTCGGCGCCGATTGTTGTGCGCACGGCCATTAGAGTGTAACCTGTTACATTTTCTTGTCAGTGTTCGATAACATGGTGGATGAGTAGTAGATTGCTTACAGCCCATGTCCATCATGATTCCCCCGCCGAGTTCGAGTTGATAGCGAATATCGTTATCGTTCTTCCCTTCACCGACCATCATGCGCGGGACACAGAGCGTGGACTTCACATTCTTAAGCTTTCCAAGTTCCCCGCTATCTATTATTTCCTTAACGCGGATGAAGGCTGGATGGAAACTGATGGTCATGGCGTCAGTTCAAGGCATAAAATGTGACGAAAGAATATTGTTCTACCGAGAGTGAGCTGCTTCCAACAGAACAAGTCCCTTCTTGTCAGCATATTCAAAGAGAATCCGTGCTTCTTCCTCCGTATTCGTACTGGGCTTCTCCAAGAGGACGTGTTTCCCTGCAGCCAGTGCTTTGAGCGTCCACTCGTAATGCAGGCCGTTCGGAAGCTGATATAGTGGCGTTCGCAGATGCTCAAATTTTGGACTAAGAGAATGTGAGATGTGAAGCGTACAGGGTTGTATATCACATCAATATCCTTGTCGTCGAGCAGGTCTGAGATAAGTGCACAACATGTTCAGTAAGAGAAAGTGTAGCACTATGAAGAAGACGAACCTTGATATCCTGTCGCGCCTGAGTAAACCTTTTCAATGCCATGCTTCTTTGCAAACGCCTCCGCCTTATCCTTGCTCCTAGCAGCCACCGCACTAATGATAAACTCGGAATGCGACTTCGTAGGAATGATAACTGCCAAAGGTGCGATCTTCGCTGCACCGAGAATGCCACATCGAAGGACTCCGTCGCTCTTGGGAACGGGTGTTGGGTTGAACGCCTGCACTCGAATTGATTTTTTTCAAGTAAGGACTATTCAAGATATAAAAGAAGGACACGTACCTTTGAAAGTCTTCCAATGAATTCAAACATCCCGACCTTATATGGCTTATCAGACTCTGGCACGCGATCGTCAAGAGTGTTGTCACGGTTGTGTGCGTCCCCGATGGCGATTCCTCCTCCGTGTCCTCAAGACAACTAAGTCGACCGCAGCACCCTCTGTGAGAAAGAGAACGGATGCAACACGAAACACAGTGAGGTCACTGTCAGAGGTATTGTGGAACATGGCATGGCTAATTTGTTGACCACTTTTCGCGATCGGGCGCAGTCTGCTGCTGCTGCGATCTCGAACTCGGAATGACTTGCCTTTTCTGAGAAGCACAGCATTGATCGGTTCCTTGTGGCGGTGTGATCGCAACATGAACAGACCGGATGTCACCGGCAACGCGTCCAGACTTTCCAGACGCGTCCGGCAACGCGTCGAACCGCAACACACCGACCACGACCACGACTACGACGGCGGCGACCGCGCCAGAAATACGAGAAACAGACGCGGAAAGAAACGTGGATAGGTGGCCCAGTACACCTGGTTGGTGGTAGGTGAATTTGTCGGAGACATGGATATGGTGCGTTGCAAAAGTTTCAACGACAAATTTTCTCTAATTTCTGATTTGTGATACAGCGGGCACTAGCTGAAGATGCATCGTGTAAAAAGAAGGCCTTCAATCGATTTAGATAGACGTATCTTGATCAGCGCAAGACCAAACGAAAAAATTGAATGACATTCCCCGTCTCTGTGCCTCGAGGAGGAAAACGGGTTCCGTCGATTCGTCAACCGGAAATCTACGTAACAGCCGTAGGAGCGTTTGGGTGAGCACACAGAGAGGAATCCATATAGATCCGCGCTAATATTGTTCGCCAATGACTTGATAGATACCACGATGAATTCCGATAGTAGGGACCTTCATCATTGAGAGACTATTTGCGCACGGACTGATTCACTCCTGCAGGTTGCGGAAAGTTTCGCGAACGCTCTCTGCCCACGTCCCGACGAGCGTAAACAAGTCTTCCCGTCTGTTGTTACTCTCCGAAGACAGATCATTCTCCTCGATGAATGTATTCGGAAAGCTCCGTGGCGGAATCAATCGCTAATGTCGCCCTTTCGTATGTGTGTGCAACCGGGGGGAGCGCCAGTTGCCCAGGGATGTCGGATCGTGCGCGGTTGAGCTCGTATCGAGCTTGATAATACCGTCTACAAATTTGCCAGCGAAGTCGTACCCATCCTCCTCGCCATTGGCCCGGATTTTTAGACATTCAGACGTTACCAATTAGAAGCAGGTGGTCGCGGGGATCGCCATCGAAAATCTGGGGGTTTCTCCGGCACGTATCGTACTTTCAAAATTCTGACATCGTGACACCGTCTCTTATCAAACTCACAGTTCAGGTCTATCGAGTAGAATGGATCTTTCTCGACAGTTTGAGGTAGAGGAAAGAGGATGAGATATGTCGGAAGGAGACGGAGGCGCGCGTTCGAGGTCGTCGCTGTCCGACACGACCCGCAAAGCGCTCACTATAGAATCGCAAACGGCTTTGACGGGGTTCCAGGCGCGTGGCACACGGATTCGGAACTTTGCTCGATTGCGGGGGTCGGAGTTTGATCGCTGCTTCCCGTGACTCTCTCCAATCGCAGCGCAAGGCCGATGACGCCCGGCGCATCACCACCGTTGCCAATTCTATAAAGCTGCTCCGCTGCATTTCATTCAGATGACCTCTGTTCATTTCCTCCTCCTCCATCCACCACCATGGCCACCACTACGACAAAATTTGTAGAGAACCCGTCACCCAGAAGGACGTTCGCGTCGCAAAACAAACTCCCTCGCCTGCCCATCCCACCGCTCGAGGACACTTGCAAACGGTATCTCCGTGCTCTCGAGGCACTCCAAACCCCGCACGAGCACGAAGACACGAAACACGCAGTCGACGACTTCCTGCAGAACGATGGACCAAGGATACAGGAGAAACTCATCAAGTGGGCGGAAAACAAAGACAGGTGAGTCTTGTGACATCGCGTAGCTGTGGCATACCCCCTGACCCCTTCTGGTTTCAGCTACATTGAGGACTTTTGGTGAGTCTGGAGTCAAGCTATTTCGTGCATCCGTCTGATAGTTGTTCAGGTACGAGTCCTATCTATCGCACACGGACCCGGTGGTGCTGGCTCTCAACCCGTTCTTCGTCCTTGAGTACGTCTATTCTACGTCGCCTTCCTATTCCTTCGCTTACGCGTGCTTCGCAGAGACGATCCGACGCCTTCGAGAGGTGCTCAATTGCCCAGAGCCGCTGCGCTCGTGACTTCCTCGCTGGGCTTCATTCATGATCTTCGCGCCGGCATGCTTGAGCCAGATAGCGTTCGCGGAGTTCCGCTCGACATGGACCAGTACCTTCGTCTCTTCGGTACCGCCAGAATACCAACCATGGTGAGAAGCTTTATGAAATTTATGTCGCAATCGACTAATGAATGGTCCAGAGAGGATGCAAGATGCATTCCAAGGAAGATTCGCAGCACGTCGTCATTCTTCGTCGAGGACAGTTCTATTGGTTCGATGTCCTGGACCACAGCAACAGACCCTTGCTCACAGAAAGAGAGATTCTACGCAACTTGCAGGCAATCCTGGCGGATGCAGACAAGACGCCCGTAACCGAAGTTGCTCGCTCTGCTATCGGCGTACTCTCAACTGAGAATAGGAAGATCTGGAGTCAACTCAGAGGTACTCTTCAAAAGGACCGTCACAACGCAAGCTGTCTCGAAATCGTGGACGACGCGCTCTTCGTGGTCTGCCTCGACGATGCGAAGCCCGATAATTTAGCTCAGTTATGCTCCAACTACCTTTGCGGAACGTACCAGCTTGAGAGCGGAAAGCAGATCGGAACTTGCACCAACAGGTGGTATGATAAAGTAAGTAACAAACATGCAAAGCATGTTAATGAACGATTTTCTAACATATTCCAATAGTTGCAGATCATTGTATGCGCCGACGGTTCAGCAGGAATTAACTTCGAGCACACTGGCGTCGATGGTCACACAGTCCTTCGTTTTGCAGCGGACATCTTCACTGACGGTCTTATGCTCCTCGCTCGTTCCATCAACCCGTCTGCTCCGACTCTCTTCCATGCACCTCTATCTCCGTACGCAAAGTCCTTCAAGCCCCCGAAGAGCTCTCCAAAAGCAAACGGCGTTTCACATCGACTTCAGTCACCAACTCCCGTTGAAACGTCCCCAAAGAAACTCGACTGGCAACTCGTGCCGGAACTGCGCGCTGGCATTCGTTACGCTGAAACGCGGTTGAGCGATTTGATTTGCCAAAATGACTGCCAAGCGCTCGAGTTCAAAGGCTATGGCAAGATCTTCATCACCACGCATGGCTTCAGTCCAGACGCATTTGTCCAGATGGCTTTCCAAGCAGCGTACTACGGGCTTTACGGTGAGCACCGCGATGCCCTTTTATTCCTTTTTGCTCATGTTTTACAGGTCGGACTGAATGCACATACGAACCTGCAATGACAAAGGCGTTCTTGCACGGAAGGACGGAAGCCATTCGAACTGTTCAGCCCGAGTCGGTGGACTTCACGAAGGTGCGCTAGCTTGTCTAATTTAACGCACCACGGAATTTAACATCCAGTCCTCCGTCCATTTAGACGTTCTTCTCGGAAGCCAACCCCGCCCAGAAGATCGCGAAGCTGAAACATGCGTGCGAGAGACACGTCGCGTTGACGAGGGAGTGTAGTAAGGGGTTCGGCCAAGACCGCCACCTCTACGCTCTCTATTGCCTCCTTCAGCGTGAGCTCGCTGGCGAGAAGCTCGATGTAAACCCCGACGATCCTCCTCCATCTCCCTCGGTTTGGCCTCCTCGCCAACTACCCGCCATCTTCACTGATTCGGGTTACGGTCTTCTCAGCACATCGATCATCTCAACAAGTAATTGCGGTAATCCTGCGCTTCGTCTGTTTGGATTTGGACCTGTCGCTGCTGATGGGTATGGTATTGGCTATATTATCAAGGATGACGGGATCTCTGTGTACGTGATTTTTTGTCCCTATTATTTCGCCGTTTTTTTGGCTAACATCCTTTGCAGCTGCGCATCTTCTAAACACCTACAGACCCGCCGTTTCCTCGACACCCTCGAAAGCTACCTGAGAGACGTCCAGCGGCTCATCGTACACTTACACCGTGCAGCCAACGCACGTCCTGAGCCTTTCATCGACCACACGGGTACCCTTCGTGACGCGCGCACAGGAAGAGCGATCAATGGATACGCATCTGACGATCATGCAAGCGACTCGGAAGATGAGGAAGCTTTAAGTGAATATTCAAAAACGTTTCTCAGACGGAGGAAACTGACTAGAATGCACTCTTCTAGCTGGATACTCGTTCTTTGACAGCGGAGACGTGGATCAGTTGGGCCGTGGCCCGAACAGAGTGGGCGGTCGTGGTGTTGGTAAGTTCTTTTCTGTGAACATCGTCTCTAGAGATTTGTTGAATGAAACTTTTTCTAGGCAAAGTCATCCCGATGGCAGAATACTGAGCTGATCTCTTTCAAATCGCTCCCCACCTCCTCGTATTCCGACTCTATTTATTTCAGCATCATCCAAGACAAATGTATTGTAGCGCCTAAAGAATATCAGAATCAAGTGTTGCGTCTGTGTAATTAATATTGTTTGCGTGAAGTCGAGATTTCATGGTGGTGGTCGGAAGTAGAAATCGTCGATCATCACCTCGTGAAATGACGGAAGCCCGCAAGTGACCAACCACGATGTCCCTTCTACACGTTCTTCTTCTACTGCGACCTGCGCGTGTCAGAGGACTCTGCAGTCACCTTCTGAGCACTCTATTGACGGCGCAGTATGTCTGACGCCGAATACGATGAATTGGATCTGTTGGAACAGGAAGCAACACCTGCAACGGTGACGTCGAGTGGCCGACCTCGACGAGCGACGCGGGAGACCTCGAGGTATCCTCGCGAGATATCGGCGAAGACGACAGCTGGCGAGGCGAGCGGCAGCAGTAGCAGTGCGAAAGGCAAAGCAAAAGAGAAGAACTCGAAGAAACCGGAGAGCAGCAGGACGCGAGCTGTGAGGCAGAGACAAACGAAGCGCAAAGTCGAGGAGGATGCAGAGGACTCGGATGGATGTATCGAGATCGTTCGTCCTCCTTATCCACTGGCGGTGGCGAGCTTGTCACCCTCTGGTGGAAAGGCAAAGAAGAAGGGGTTCGGTGTCGACGTGACAGACCCGGATTACCTGCTCACGAGCCCGAAGAGTGTGCTGGTTGGGATGGAGATCTCTGTACGTTTTGACCGTTCTTCGAAATAAATGAAATAGCTTTCTGATGGCCCTCGTGTGCGTTATCCTTTGAAGGATATCCTAAACGCAAAGACGTGGTTGTCTCTCTCCGAGGATGCGAGACGAAGGTTGGAGGACTTGCTTCCTGAGACGGCCTTCAGTTCGTATGTTGCTCAGGTGGAAGATTGCCACCCTTCCCGGCAAGTTGATCGCCGACATAATCAGTCTGAACCATCGACCTCGAAGAACGCTGTACGGAATGCGAATGGCGAAAGTTCACAAGGTCCCGAAGATGCTATGGAAGACGTGCGGGAGGCCCGGAAATCGAGAGGTGTCCTAGACGTCTCTGTTTTCACCGATCCTCACTTCGAATCTGCGGCTAGGACGTTCCAGGTACGTATACGTTTCGAAACTCCATTCAAACGTATTATAACTCTGAAATCCACCATAGGACCATCTTTATACGGGGTGGTATACGCGTCCTCATAGAGAGCTTGTTCAGAAGTATTCGGAAAATATACGAAGTGGGAATCAACACGCACCTTGGAAAGACGATGTATGGGGTCAAAATCACGACACACCTGAGGACGACCAGGAAAACGCATCTATGGATCCTTCGACGTCTCCGAAAGGCAAAGGAAGAGGGTTCGTTATGCTCGTTGCTCATGGTTGTCCGTTCATTACCACTGAAATCCCATTTTCTATCTTCCGTATAGGATCAGGACGAACGCCTTCGAGCCGCTCATCAAACACAAGTTGCTCGCAGTGGGTGATATCCTGTCCTACAACAAAAATTTTACCATTCATGGCGTATCGGTTGAGAAGGATTGTCTGGTAAGTCGGTATTTTCCTGCGCATGTCGTTTGCTCTAAGTCGTGGTTGATCATTTACTCTAGGTGTATTCGATTCAGCCAAAAACGCACGCCGTGACAGTCGTGACGTGCGCCGGCACCGCAAGGAGTCTACCAGGACAACTTCTGGTACCAGCGGCAGATATCTCCACATCTCCCGTAGACATTCGAGAAATCCAAGTCGAGTCGCCCATGCAACTCGAACGAGCGCTTTTGGACGTGGATGGGCGGGTGCCTCGTCCAGACCACTCGCACAATGCATTGAAGTGCATCAGTATGTGGAGATGGCCAGCGTCGTCTGCGGAAGTGTATACGGAACCGGAGATGATGCAATGTATTCTGGAAAATCAGTTGGATCGGGGAGGGAGGGAGCTTTATGGTACTCTGTTCTATCTGAGGGGTACGACAAATGGTATGTGAGCCTAGGGCTTGTTTCCCCGCGCTTTACTGTGTTGAACAATATCCTGTACAACTAAACACATCTGTCATTTATGCTGGATCAATCCCAGGAAAATAGAGAGAAATGATAAAACGGAAAGCGAAAACATTGCGACATAAGGATTACAATGATGGTGCATGTAGACTCATCAAAGATGGTGAAGAGCATTTATAATCGTAAAATCACATACGAAGGTTGTGGTGTCGGAGAACGAGAAGGAAAGACAAATGAAAGTATGTCATCAGAATTTATTGCCCAAGAGCGAAGCTAAGCACTTTTGGGCAGCGTCATCTCTGCAGAACCCTTGACCGAAGGCCGCAACTTTGAAAAGAGTTCCCTCTTTACTGTCGCCACCTGTTTCTGCATCCCCTGTTACGACTGCACTTTTCGTGAACATTTGCTTTGGATGCAGAAGGAGTATGGCTCTTACCTGACACGGTACAACTATCCCGATAATATTGGGAAAATCTGACCCTATAATCACGAAGAGTCGACTCCACGTCTACGATTCACAATATCCGGCGTTCGTCAGGTCGTCATACTTCGGAGTACTGGAAAAGCAGAACGTACATCTCGTCAGGGTTTGAAATGGAGTATTGAGGCCATCTGCAGTCTCGTTGCTAGCTGGAAGCTCGACTATTCCAGTCCAAAAAAATCTTCGATGATGCGGATACGAACCGTTGTTGTCGAGGTTTTCCGAAAGAATTTGCATCTGGGGGGTACGTCACAGTGAAGCATAGCAGACTCCGAGGTTACAATGTTCTTATATGTCGTCAGCACCCTTTGTCGCGCGCCCGGTCGTGTTGTGCACCGCAAGGCTGACGCCAGTCTACGACATTGCGCTAACGGGTAGCGTCCGTAGCGGAGAAGTCACAGAAGGGCGCATAGATGATAGAAGACGTCAAGCGACTGATCATGAGAGGAGAATGTTCAAATGCCGTCGCAGCACATTCGGCGCAAGTTTGTTGAGTGGAAGGAGCATATCCGGCTTTGTTGCACCTAAATGAGGGAGAATTTGAATGCAAACTCGACATGAAACCAGTAATTTGTCACATACGATGGTAGATAGGTAGCAAAGGTGCGCCGTGAAGGGCGCAGAGATCAAGCCGCAAAGTTTGCAATAGCGTCCGCAGTACCGTGATCGCATTGTTGGAAATATAGCGAGCACGTAATTCGACACTTGATGAATATGACACGAGAATCACATCTACTGTGAAATCGGTTGATTTATGTGTTCAAGTTTGAGGATAGGTCACGGTGAAGGCAAGAGACTGAAGAGTTGAATTTGAAAAAACGCCCTCGGCGATTCGCGAGTCGGAAGTTGCCGAAACCTTAATTTACAGCCTTTCTTCTACAACCTCGACCTTCGTCTCGAAAACAAAAACTCCAAAGTACTCAAGCAGTTATACCAGCAATTGACCGCCTCCGAGTCCTTAGCGAGTCTGACGCACAAAATCTCCGAGCGTACTTGTGCACTTCAATTTCTAAATCTTGATATATTCGGGAAGTGCCTTATTAGCAGAAGTATCCAACTTTTTTTCAGCTTCGAGCTCCACAAGTCGAAGTGAGCTGTCCTACTATCGCGAGGTATAGTACTGACAGGGAAGCTGATTCTGATACATTGGTTGATGCCCATTACTTGCGAGTCTACACACGAGCACATGATTCCGAGTCGAGGGACGGAGCGCCTCGAAGTCTTTCGAGAAAAAAGAGAAAGAGAGAAAGAAAACGCTCAGTGTAAAGATTATTGTGCTTATCATTATATGCCACTTCGTACAAGCCATCATAGCACTATTACTCACTTCCCCCCTCATCCCCGTTCGACTAAAGAGTGGCGCGAGTCAATAGAACAAGGCGTGCAACATCGCCGAACTCGAAAAGTCTTCGTCCGGGTAAGGTGATATTGAGAGTGCGAGAGTAGGACAAGAAACGGGGCGGGGGATCAAGTGTAAGGAACGAAAGTAGTTCCCAGTAGTGGATCGGCGCAGGGCCCACCAGCAGGAGAAACTCCAAAGGACAAGAGGCTTGTAGACCGACCATGTCACGAAATACGCCACAGTCGGTCAAGGTCTCTCCATGGACCGTACCTGCCTCCGAGCCATCGCCAGGTACTCGACAGACACAGACCACCCAAAACCAAAAGCCAAGCCCAAGAAAAAAACGCGTACTCAGAAAGAACGCCGTCGACGAACGGACGAAGACAAATTGCGCTAGATGCAGAATTAACACGGCACCCAGAACTCCAATCCAGAACATGCATGTACACACACGTATACGCACGGACGCACGGACGCACAGCACAGATGCCACAGAATGATCGACTTCCCAAGCAATAAAATTCGGGAATTACCTCTCGTAGCAACAGGCCTAACCCAGGCTCGACTGAACACCGCCGTTGTACTATTACTTCCCGAGACTCGAGAAGGATGTGCACTATAGTCGCATTATGTTTGGATTGCACTGGCGCTTCTCCCGTTTCCGCTCTCGCCAGTGCCAGTGTGTGATGATGAGCTGATTTGAAGAAGATCGGGCCGCCAACGTCAGCCAGTCAGCCAGCTCTCATCGCCGACGACGACGCAAGATTCCAGTGCCAGTGCATATACCCCCCGTACTCCCGTTCCGGGTTCCTGCCGAGGAAACGCTCAGAACACTCAGGCTATAATGAGCTGGGTTGCTGACCCGCAGACCGATCGGACGAGACGAGACGATCGGAAGAAGGGTGCTCGAATCGTAATAGTAATGGTATACTGACTGATGAAAGATGAGAGATCGACGGGCAAAGATGGATGGGCGTGTGCACATACATTTCCCCGAGGGAGACAGACAGACTCAGACAAAGCGCGCGTTCTGATCTCGCAAGGCTAGCGCTTCCTGGTACCTGAAATTTAGGATATCATTAGTCTTGTTCGAAGGGGAGAAGTAGAAGTGAACATACAATATCGGGGCCTTAGACTGCCGCCGTCCGAGTCCTGTCCTAGAACGAGCGAGGAGGGAGGATACGAACGCACCCACATGGGACGCACCCCGAAGCAGTCCAAGCAGCCTCGATTCATTCAATCTCAGAGAACAAGAACAAAGCCAGCCTCGGATCGAGATTGTGTCTGTCAAGCGACTTGGGGGGATGGTTCCAGACTTTCGCACTGGAACTCGAATCGAATCGAATCGCCAACGAAGGACGGAAATCTCGTGTGTATAATTAGCGCACCATACACGACTACATGAAGACGAAAAGAAAGCTTGAGCTCAAGCTCGTATTTTGTTTTTCCTCGCCATCAGGGAGGAACCGTACATCGTTGCTGCAGAAGGAACGAGCAGCAATAGCATTGGTATCGCCAGGCACTGAACGTTGAACAACCTGAGAGCGTCTGATGCATACTCAGAAGACGAAGTCCAAGAAGTTGGTGATGCTGATGATTGTCGATGACATACGTCGAAGGGGCCATGTGTATTAAAGTTGGCTTGATGCAGCAGCAACCTTAACAGATTTGCCAGGGCGTGCGTGCGGGGGCAAGGAACATGGACGCATCCACAAGGACAAGGGAGCTGACATTCCGGAAAACCACCGCTGTGACTGTCGGCAGAACTACGAATGACAACAAAAGGAAAGAAATAGCACACAACTTACTCAGGCTGATAAGGGATCCATCCCCGAGCACTCCCGAGGGTCGGTCTCCTGGACAGACGTCTGAGACGATAGGGCACTGACTGACTGACGATTTCGCGCCTCGAGATCCTTTTGCGGTTAGACCCGTACGCCCCCCGCCGATCTTCAGGCGATCCCGCCCTGAGGGCGAGCGATCTCGAGGACCTCAAAGAGACGTTAAGCACTGACAGACGTCCGACGTCCTCGAACAAGCGATATTGCTTATAGTATATGCATTCATTAAAGGAAATCCCCGGACGTTTGCTTCTCATGAGAGCCTGAGGATGAAGGACGCCCACCAGGTCGGAAATTGCTTTGCTTGGGTGAGACTAGACCCGCAGCACTGGATTCCAACAACAGGTAAACGCCATAGAACGCATCTACCAGAGAAGAGCATCAGTCAAGCGCGAAGGGGGGAGTTTCCGAGCTGATGAACAAGGATAAGGGACGGGAGCGCAAAGCTAGGATCGGGTCAATCGATTGCCTGGAGACAGCGACGACAAGCAGCTTGACGCACGGAACTCAACGACCACAGATAGAATGGGGGCAGAGGGAGACGCACGCAAGGAATGGTACGTATCGAGACTTGGACCTCAGGACCGATAGAGCGCGAGAGCGCGCGCCAGAAACGTTCGTTCATCCTTGACGCCCCAAAGAGTGGGTACCTACTCGAACGCTAACAAGCGCTCCGAGGACGTGAAAAAGTCATCCCCGACGTTGCTTCGCTGGAGGATGGGGGTGGGGGAATCGGAGAAAGCGTTCGAATAGACAGCGTACGTATTCCGCAGCCTGAGGACCTGAGCGCTGAGCCTGGGTATGCAACGTTCACGGTGCTGGAGAACGCCGGAGAGCGGCGTTTGTGTTGACTCTGCAGCGCAAGCGGAAACTCGAAGCCCACGCTAGGAACGCTGGACGGCTATTAAGAAGCATTGACGCTGCGTCAGTTGCGCCGTGTTTGGAGTTTTCATATGCAGGTTCATGAGATCATGAACTGGTTCTGGTTCTAAGCATGTCGTAAGATGAACAGTACCCAATAAAAGCTGCCTTCACCCTCACCAGCGCGGCCGTGCACATTGTCAATAGGTTCCTGGAGAGATTGAGAGGACGTCGGACCGGGGAGTGCGTGTGTGCGTACTTTGGGTTGGTGTGTCTTACAGGAACAGCCGCGCAAGAACAGAATAAGAACATCGCGACAAATTCCATACGTATAGTCGCTGCTTCAGCTCGCCGATGAGTGGGAATCCGCGCTGAACGATATAATAAAAACACACATACAGGAACAACAGTATGTGAGCAACTTTCACACCCACAAGAAGACGCGTTTACGAGATGAAGAGCTTGCACGGCTGCTGAGGGAATGCCACCTGGCGGCCAGAGAGTTGTTGATAGGTCGCTATTCATCTCCATGAGCAGCCGCACGAGCCTGAGCGAATCGGAGTGCGTCTGGTAAAGTACGGGCGGCGGTTCTCAAGGATGTGAGGGTGCTTGAGCCGCTATTGGGACCATGGGCTGCTGCTGCCCATGCGGCGACCCCACAACCTGACGAAAGGAAAGTACGTTCAAGGCACTTCGCAGCACAGATCGAGTCCATATTCGTGGTTCAATGAGGATACGGCGGGTGCAGAAGTTCATATCAGCATCGTCGAAGTGCGCGGTCGGGGCCGTTTGTGAACAACGACAACAGCACAAGACCAGAGCCATCTCTTCCGTCGGTTTTCATGAAAGTCAACGACTCTTCTTTTTATAACAAACAAGTGATACGCACCGCAATCCATCCAAAACATAAGCTCAAACATTCAATGGCGATAGTCTATTGCTATAACCATCGCAGCGATGACGGCAAGCTGGGAAGAAAACCTATTTCCATCTCAATGAACACTGTATGGAGAACGAACTTTATGCATTACCTGCTTCGTTCATGGCCTTCATCCGAAAACTTTGGATGAATTGCAATTTGAGTAGATTCTTGTAAAGGAGGTTGTTGTGTCCGATAGCAGAAGAGAGAGTGAAGCGAACAGTTGAAGTTTTGGCGAAGCGAACCGTCGGCAATAGCGATGACGTAACACAGCTCGGAGATATGGGCAGCACAACGGTGCTCCGTAAAATCTTCAAGCTCAACCAGATTTTTAAAACACATGATTCAATGACGGAGGTTCAAAAAGCTATCTCTGTGACATTCCCGGCTAAAAAATTGAAGAGAATGGGCATGCTTTTCTTAGCGAAGCTAATATCAATTGACGTAACACTCTAGCGAATCATGAACAACTCGACGGTGCTCCGTGAAGTGTTCGAGTTCTATCAGGCACATAAAAAATAAAAAAGACTTCCGCTAGCAGAGACGGAGGTTCGGTCTACTGTATCTCTGACCCACCCCGTCTCAGAATTGAAGGAACAGAAATTAGGCGCGCTTTTCAAAACTGAGCCGTACACATTTGAAGCTCGATAATTTGATTTGATAACGTTACACTGGTTCTGCCGTTCGAAATTGTGAGTGACGGAGTACACATAATAGTACACTTTTTCCTTCGAGACTTGAAGGTCCTCTTAGACTCGTAAGGCCCGGCACACGTCAGGTGCCCAGCTCAGAGCTCCTTGAGCACGTTGTCGGCTGCCGTGACCGTCGACACGCCCGGGTTCTCCTCGATATATAGCTTCTCCACGACGCCGTCTTGTACCACAGCCGTGAACCTCTGAATAATTTTATGAAGGGCGTGACATCATCAGCATTTATAGAATGGTTTTGAACGCGGGAAGTTGTTCACCTTTGCACGAGGTGCCCCGAGCAAGCCCGTAGCGTCGAACAGGAGGCCTGAGTGAGAAGAGAATTCGGAGGTATCGTCCGCGACGAAGTGCACTATCGGAAGAAAAGTGCATCAATATTCATATCAATTATAAAATCTGCATATATGCGTGCGCGCCACAACGTACCGTTCGCTAGGTCCGCCGCGTCGAGGTGCTTTTTCCAAGCACTGATGAAACGCAATAAGTATGAACATCGAAGCACTTGGCAATAAATTCACGCCGCACCTCATGACGAAATAATCATTCACAGAAACGACGTAAATATCGCTCACGCCCTTCTCCTTGAACTTCTCCACATCCTTGATGTAGCCCGGCACCTGGTTGCTGCACGTCGGCGAGTACGCAGCCGGGATGCCCACCTGCCACCGGCGTCGTCCAAGTGATCGTCAATTCGCGATCATTTAAGAGTATAGAAACTCGAAAGCGAAACTCACGATGACGATCTTCCCCCCGACCTTCCCTAGATCGAACGCATCGTCCGCGGTGGGGCCCTTCTCCTTCACTTTGCCCAGCGGGAGCTTGTCCCCGACCTTGATGGGCGACGCAGAGAGGAGCGATGCCGCCGTTGCGTGCGCGGCTTTCGCTGCTTGGGTCATGATGCCTGCCATCGTCGTTGTGTTTATGTTATGAGTTTCCTGTTGAATTTCGGTCAGCACCTCCAGCATCGCGCGATCGATGAACTATACCTTCGATGCGCTGGTGGTGGTGGTAGATGAGAAAGCCTTCACCGAGATAACCTTGGCGCGTGTACACCGATGGCGCTCCTACCCACAGCGACGGTGTAATTTATGGTCGTGGTCGTCGGGGACTCTATCTCTCACAACGCACCTGCGATTGGACGATCGGAACCAGTACCGTGACGGAATCAACCGATTATTGAAAGGATCGACGCGATTATGATGTCATTTTCAACATACTAGTACCATTCGTCTGAGTCTTCCAGTCATCGCCCAACTTGAAGTCACCTCAATCGAACGCATTACAATTAGTGTTTATTGATTGTTATTATATTCAAAAAAACACTGACACCGCGCCATATACAGATAGCAGCGGGGAGAACTACCTCTACAATACGAAAAGCAAAACAAAACTCTGACACCGCTCCAGGAGGTGCACAAATCTGAGCGGGGAGAACGAGAAGCACATGTAGTGAGAGAGAGAGAAAAGAAAGCAAGAAAGCAAAAAAAAAACAAATCTACAAATAAAAAGACAACACTGACACCGCGTCTCCAAATCATACGGAAAGCGGGGAGAAGGTATATACTCTAAAGAGACTATGACATATACAAGTTGATAACAAATTTTCCGACACCGCAACATACAGTGCTAACAACGAGAACACGAGCATGAGCGGGGAGAACGAGAGCGAGAGAGAGAGAGAGATTTCTATGTGAGTGAGTAATGTACTATAAAACAGTGATAAAGATGGAAACGAAGAACTGACACCGCACCACGAAGTCTGGAAGTGGGCGGGGGGAAACTGAAAGCAGTTGGTTATTTGATCTGACTTGATCTTGAATCTGAAGCGCACAGCGCGCGTGCGCAACTTGAACGACAGCTGACGGTAGAGGTCGAAGCGCTTTTGGTGATCGGCAAGGCCGACAGTGAGTGGATGAGTGCGAGAGCACCATACGGAAGAGATGAGACGGGATGAAAAGAGAAAAAGAAAGAAAGGGCGGAAAGAGAAAAGAGGAAGGAGACGGATCCCGACAACAACGACAATCCAGGACCAGGAGCGGGGGGCGACCAAAGGGAGGAGAGGAGGTATTAGGCAATTTCGATTTTCTACTCTACGAGGTATGGGATGGTATGATGGTGTCAGTAAGTACGTATGTATGAGTATCGTCGACGCGACGCGGGGGTAATATGTAGGTAGATGAGGATCGAATCGAAATCGAGGGCAGGAAGCAGAGCGAGAAGAGAGGAAGTGTGGGGAGAGGAGATGGGAAAGCGTATATAGGTACGATGTAATGATACACTACTTTTAAATGGCCGATCGTCGTCGTCGTCTTTTTTGTTGTAGGGAATCCAGTCTCCAGCCAGCCGTCGCCGTACAGATGAGAAAAATAAAACAAGAGAGAGAAAGTCGGGAGGATGAGACAATGAGGTGTAAGCGTAGTCAGGAAGGGGGAGGGAGGTATAAAACAAGAAAGAAAATATAACACAAGAAAAGTTCCGTATAGATCTCTATGCACATAAAGATTGAGCAATAAACAAACACTGTCAGTCGCACTCCGAGTCACCGAATCACCGAGTCAAAGAGGAAGAAAGAGAGAGAGAGAAGTAATCAAAAAACACCAGGCTCACATCCACGGCGCCTGCTGAGCTTGCTGCTGTTGCTGATACATCTGCTGATTTTGGCTTGCATTTTGATTTTGCGGCGACCCACTCCTCGTAGGCGCAGGCGACGCATACGGCGACGCATACGCACTCGGCGGCTGGCTCATCCCGATCCCACTGAGCCCCCCCACGCCATTCGTAAACACGAACTTCCTCTGCGCCTGCTGTTGAAGACGCTGATGGTGCGCGGCAGTCGTCGGCGTAGGCGGGGCGCTCGCAGGTGGTGACGTCCTATGCGCATGTCCGTGCTGAGTGCGTATCGGTCCTGGCCCGCTGAACGTCGTTGACTGAGCATGAGTCTGCTGAGGACTCGTCGTCGCAGAACTCGTAGTCGGCGAAAGCGGGATCGCCTCCTCCAACCCGCCCAGCGCAACAGCAGGCGGCTCCGGCGGCGAGCGCGTCGCATCATGCGTCCCCGCCGCCAACATCGCAAGGCCCACCGCCCCATGCTCCCCCGAATGCTGATAATGATACCGCAGCCCGTTCATATTCTTATACCTCCTCTGGCACGGGCTGACCTGGCAGCAAAACGGTCGCAACTTCCTCTCGGCCTCGCGTTCGGAGAGTCCTTCCTCGGAGAGCGCGAGGAGCTCGGCGGAGGGCGTGAAGAGGCACTGGCCGTGCGTGAGGTGGTACTTGAGGCCGTTCGCCTGCTTGTAGGACTTCATGCAGCCGGGTTTGGGGCACCGGAAGGGCTTTTGGAGGAGGAGGGGTGGGTTGGGGTTCGTAGAGGGGGTGGTCGATCCGGAGCCTGAAGGCGCGTTCGAACCTGACGCGCCGGAGGAAGAGGACGCAACGCCGTTGCCGTTGATCGCAGAAGACGAACCCGCCTTCCCCTCCTTCTTCACCACCACCCCCGAACTCGAGCCACTCGAAGTAGGCGACCCACTCCGACTCTGCGCAGGCGTCGTCATCGGCGTGTTCCACGCACTCGTCATACTGCCCCCATTCCCCCTCCCATCGCCGTTCCCATTCCCTGACAGCAAACTCGGAGGGATCGCCATCGCCAGCCCCCCATTTTGCCCTTGCTGATTCTGCTGGTGGTGGTGCTTCGACGCGTACCCAAGCCCGAGAGCGCGCGCATACTCAGCAGTCGCATACGCCCCATGTGCGTTCAGAGCCTGCATCTGCTGCTGCTGTTGTTGGTGCTGTTGCTGCTGCATCTGCGCTTGCTGCTGGAGTTGCATCTGCTGCTGGAGCTGAAGGGCCTGCTGCTGCCTCCCAAGCAAGTACATCCCGCTCCCCGATCCGCCGGAACCGCGCTGGAGGTGCAACTGCTGCTGCAGCGCATGCCCCTGCAGGCTCTGCGGGTGGTGGTTGCCCAACCCGCCGAGGCCCAGGCCGTTGAGCTGACTGTTCTGCTGCTGCTGCTGCTGCTGCTGCTGAGCGAGGAACTGTTGCTGTTGCTGCTGCGACGAAGAGAGCGGGTACTGGAACGAGGCGCGCCCGCCCTTCGCGGGGAGGTGCAAGTGGATCGCGTCGAACGCCGAGGGGCCCTTCGCCTGTCCGTTCAGTCCTCCTTGCGATTGACCTTGCGCGGCGAGGAGCTGCTGCATCCCCAACCCCATCGGCTGCTGCTGCAACCCCAAGCCCAACCCCATCCCGAGCTGCTGCTGCATCGACACGCCCGCCGCGCTCAACGAACCATCCGCGCCCCACACACCCACGCTCCCTCCGTTTGAGTTTGCGAACCCGTTCATGCTGGTAGAAGAAGAAGTGGAAGTGTTGGAAATCGACGAATGCGACGGCGAGACAGGCGTCGCAAGCAAGGGCGTATCCGGCGGCGAAGAAAGCGTAGACGAGGTGGTCATCGGCGGGGGTCTCAGCGCACCATTACCAGCGCTACCGTTCATCCCACCCATGCCCATGATCGCGTTATGTCCAAACATCTGCTGCTGACTCTCCTGGGGCGACCCCCCTCTCGAACCCGAAGACGACCCGCCGCTCTCATGCTCCTGCATCGCAACGTCATAATCCAAATCAAAGTCAAGCTCCATCCCGATGTCCATGTCGTCTGTCGGATGCGTCTGTTGCTCGCTTTGCTGGTTCTGACTTTGCTGGTTCTGGCTTTGGTGGAGAGATTGCTGACGCTGGAGCATCGACTGCTGCTGCTGCTGCATATGGTGCACCATCATCATCTGCTGCAAATTCTGCTGTTGCTGCGCCGCGCTCGTCGACGCGACGGGCGTCGAAATCGAGGTGGTGGTAGAAGCGAAAGACGTGCGGAGAGGCGAAGGCATAGGACTCGTCGACGAGCGTTGTTGCTGTTGCTGTTGCTGACCACTCCCGCTCTGTTCCCCAAGCGCACCCGCAAGCGCAGAATCCGAACTCGTCCGCAGAGGGGTCGTCGGCACCGACGACCCCTCCCTCTTCATCTGCTGCTGCTGCTGTTGCTGTTGCTGACTGATAGCCTCCTCCCCCGCTGACAACTCCTCCTCAGTCATCGACTCCGGGCTGCCCGCCATCGACGTCGAGGTCGAATTCGCCATTGACTCATCGACTGCATTGGCATCGGATTGAGAGGATGAAGAAGGGCCTGATGACGAGGAAGGCGGCGGTGGCAAAAACGCCGACAACGGCTGCAGCCCCTGCGCGATCGAGTCAAACACCAGGACGTGCGCATCCTCGAAATGCTCCAGCAGCGCATGCAGGTCGCTGATGTCGAGCCCGCAGCAGGCGTAGTTCCGGCACTGTCGGGAGAGAACGTCAGCGATCGAGTGAAATATGATCGAGTTGATAAATGGGTAAGAAGACGACGAGTTAGAAATATATAAGATGGATAAACGGATGTGTTCAGAAGTAGATGGATAAACGGGTAGAAATTGATAGGTGGAGATGGGCGATGATGATGGAGAAGAACGTCCGAGCGTGGAAAGCCAAGTGAAGTGAAAGCGAATAATCAAAATCCGAAAACCGGAAGAAAGAATAAGAAAGTAGAAAGTAGAAAGTAGAAATAGAGAATAAGCAAATAAAGATCAAAAATAAGGAAAATCAGGCGCCCCTCCCAAGCTCGATCTACTCGATTCTCCCATAGAAGTAGAAACGGCGTCGCCCCGGAGAGCGAGAGAAAAAAAGCGCTCGTGAATCGTTCTCTCCGTCCGCGCTCGTGGATCGAGGATCGAGCGCGCGACACCCGGAGTGAACACGCAAGAACGCAAGAACGCAAGCTCGAAATGAAATGAACGCTCGCCCGAGGAAGAATAGAATAGAATAGATGGGCGAAGAGGAAGTGGAAGTGGAAGGGGGTGGAAGCAATAGAGTCGTCCTCGAATACGTGCGTAGTCTCCGTGGTCGCACTACTCGCACTAACGGACAGCAACCCAACCCAACCCAACCGCGCCCGCGATATAATTGGGTGCTGTGGGTATGGGAGAGTCGTCCACACTCCTCATCGCCCGCGCCGTAAGTCGTGCAGCGTAGGAACCCGCAGGTAGTTGGGAGGACGGGAGAACGGAGAGAAGAGAGCATGGTGATGCACGGGTGCACACGCTTGCCCATTGGTCCGTTGCGTGTCGAGTGTCGAGGGAGGAGCGAAATGAAAAATCGGAGGTGGGACCGCCGAGCCAACGTCCGTCCATCCACTCAACTCAACTCTCCTCGACAGGACTCTCCTCGACCCAACCCAACCTATCCGGTGAACGACAAAAAGATACGGCAGGCGATAGAGTGGGTGAGCTGCCCCCCGTTGCGTTGCGAGTCCCACCGAGGTAGCAAGGGGAGAGGTGGACGAAGGAGGGATCAAAGCCTAAAGGCTAGGTAGGCAGTGAGTGTGTCCCTGGTAGGCAGGCAGGCAGGGTGCGGATACTGACGGGTTGACGGAGGGAGAAGGGAGAAGGGAGGGAGGGAAAAAGAAAGTTCGCCCGTCCGTCCGTCGACCAACGAGAATCCGAGAACCCGAGCACGATAGGTAGAGCGTCCCCCAATGAAAATCCGTGCGTCATCCCTCCTCTCCATCATCCACCTCGTCAAGTCCTCGAGACCCGGGGAATAAAGCAAGCCCAACAGCACGCGCATCGTCCCAAGCAAACGGGTGGGAGAAGGAAAGGCAGGACGCGTGTCTGAGTGTCTGAGTGAGACCCCGACCGATGATCGGGGGCAGTGCGCAAAGTTGGGTGGGTGGAAAGAGGAAAGGGAAACTTTGCGGACGCGAGGCGCCTCGAGTGGCTTGGTGGGTGTACACGCGCCGATGGACGGAGGGAGCGGGTGGGGAGGACGGGCGTATCGGGGGCGTGTCGAGGGTGCGAGCCATTGCGAGGGCAGGGAGGAGGTGGAGAACCGAAGGGAGGAGACGAGGGAGGGAGGGAGGCGTGTCCGGGGAAGGAGACGAAATGAAAAGGAGGTGGAGGATAGGATACGAGGAATGAAAAGTGTAGTGTATCGTAGATATGAATGAAGTAAGAAGCAATAGAAGAAAGAAAGAAGGTGGAAGCGAAATGAAAGAAACGCGAAAGAAAGTCGAAGAGAGAAAAGAAAGGACGGGGGTACTTACGAGTTCCTCCTCTTTGTTCGCGATTTCGTGGTTCATTGCGAGGATCTTGGACGCGCGGTCGCTCTCGAGGGAGGACGATACACGACATTTGTAGACATTCGGACTGTGACATGACATCGCATCGGAGAGGAGGGCGCATAGGAAAGTAGGTGAGCAAAGGAGTCATAATAAACAAACAACATTGCAAATACGCACTCGAGTGGGTGGATGAATTGTGAGGGCGAGTTTGAGAAGAGCTTGGATCCGAAGGAGGCTGAAGAGGCGGAGGCGAGGGAGGAGGAGAGGTCGAAGGAGGCAGAGGAGAAGGAGCCTGCGTTGAAGATGGGGCCCTGGTGGATGCCGATGGAGGACGTGACGGAGGCGGGGGACGCCCAGTTGTTGTTGTAGTGCGCAGCGTTGTTCGACGAGGAGGAAGAGGCTATAGAGATGGGCTGAGATGCGGTGGTTGTCGCCATCGTTCGTCGAGGACAAGATATCTGGGAGGACGGCAGAGAAGTTGAAGGGACTCTGTTATATATTTCACCTCGCTGATGTAAGGACGACCTACATACAACCCCCGTCCCCGATCCAAGATCTCTCCCAACACTCTGGCACACATCCTCATTGGTCCAGGGCTCGTGGCGTTCATCCACACATCCGACTGTCCGATCTCCGGGCAGCCCAACCCTCGTCCATGGCCCAGCAGACTTCGGCACCGTGCTCCTCCTCCGCGGACACTGCAGCCCTCACACCCAATGGAGAGGAATCCCGCGCCCTGCCGACGCTCCCTGCCGCACCCGACTTCACCGCCCTGCACTCCCGCCATCACCCTCTGAGTGATCTCTCCCGCCGTTTGCGGTGCATCGACCTTGTCCTCCCAATTCAAATTCGTCTTTGTTTCGTCGCCGTCTATCCATCTGTCAACTCATTGCGCGCCTGGGGAGTCGGTGCGCCTCGTGCGTGGTTCGCATCAGAGGCCCATCAATGACTTCAAGGGTCCAACGCGTCCCGCCCTCGCTCAACCGCTGCCCGAGCCTCAGGGCCATCCTTGCTCCTCCTCTTCCAATCTCCCGTCCTCCGTCTCAACTCTCTCCTGCCCGACTCCAGCACGCTCCAGAAGAGTCGACCTACCACGGCTATCCGGAGCCTTCTAGCTACCTCTGCTGTTGCTGACTGTACCTGTTACTGCGCACGACGCGTCCTCCTCACAGCATGTCCATCGAATTCATCCTCCAACACAACACCTCCGCTATCCCGACGTCTCCTCCCTCCGAATTCTCTGCTCTCCTATCCCGTACTCTACTGCGCAAGTCCGAAATCAATATTAATGCTTCCATACAGCCTCCCTGTTCTACATGGGACGCGATAGATCTACATCGCACCGCCAACGGTGTCCGATCGTGAACATTCGTTTGTTGACCGCACATCCTCACCGTCCCCGCCATGATCCTCACCACCAACTTACAAACAAACACTCGGAATACACCGTAGCGCCCACGAAGTACCACACGTCCCCAACCTTCTTTTCACGATGACGCACCACATCCGAAAAGCCTATCCTCCACGCCTTCTCTCATGATCGGCGCCCTCCCTTCTCCTTCCATGCGCCTCCACTAACAAGGTCTTCACCGACTCGGACGCACATGCAGCTCTCTCTCAACGACGCCGACGCTCTCCCCGGAGCGCCTTCTCATCGCATTGCACGAACTCCCGTCGATCACTAACGCACCACGTACACATCCTTGACAAAATCCATTCCACTCCGTCTTTGCTCTCTTTGCTGCCTTATCGCTCTCTGCTCATCCTCACTAGGCCTCATTGTCGTGGTCGCTGTCGTCATCGTAATTAACGGGCATCGCTCGGCCACCACTTCAATTCTTCAAAGTTGCGACTCCGAGAGTTCAATGTTATACATCCGCCCCCTCCTTTCCGTACGATTCGCGCAAACGAATGTTTAATCTACCGGATCCCGTCTGCAAACCTCATAACATATCCATATTGCACCTGCGAGTCCTGGTTTCACCGAGTCTTTCTCCTGGACGAACACAGTACGAGTCAGCGACAAGGACCCGCCTCCCGCCAAGGTGCTTCACCTTTGCCTCCTCAGCCTCCTCTGCGCCATTTTTGCGAGCAACAACAACCGCCTCTAAAGCATTACTCGCCTTAATCGATTCACCGAGGTTCCCCCGAGCTCGAGCTCCGTACTGATCCTATTCGTCGAGCAACCACAAGCCACTGAAGCATGCCGCCTGTCCAGGTATGTTCCGCCTTCAGCTGCTTTACCAGTGCAGTTTGTTCTGCTACACATGTGAGCAGTAGTAATGCATTGTTGTGGTCTACTCAAATCCGTCGTTTTGCACTGGGATACCAGGGGGGATCGTTTACTCAGCGAGAGCTCAGTGTTCAGACTCAGAGTAGTCCTTGGCCAAAGTCTATGTTCTCGTGGTGGACGCGTCGTACAGGATTGCTCATACTGTACCGTGTAAAGAATGTTTTTTATGCATCCGTGAGTTCGCAAGTCCCTCTCTCCGACTTCCAGTGTTTAATTTCTAATATTTCCTCTCTTCCACTCATAGACGTTTCCGCTCTCGTAGATGCTCTACCGCCGTAGGATCGTTGGATGTCGCCGACTCGGACGTTGCTGTATCTCGTCCTGAGCACTCCCACCCCGTCCCGGCGCTGGATGGCCTCCAAGCACCATTGCCCAATTTTCTTTCCGCGCGCATTCCGACATATGCATATTGTTCGTCGGTTTCATTTTCATTTACCACAACCCAACGTTTACTCAACACCGACCTCTTACAGCGGATTTTTTCGAAAACGAAAAGGCGCTGAGAGTTCTGGTATGTGTTTCAGAAACATATCATATCTGATTGCGCCCGATAATAATAAAAAAAGCTTATTGAGACTAATACTCTATAACTCAAAGATTTCCGGAGTGTCGGGTTTGGTTGTTGGTGAATTCGTGCTTTGTGTAGACGCTCTCGAACACTTGGTGACTTATGGTATCGGCCGTCTTGCAGTATCGGTCGTCTAGCTGCTTTGGACAACAAGGACGTTGGATGAGGTGCGCATTATCATCGAGTACTTGCAGACGAGGCGTCTAGAATGACTGACTCGTCGGATCTGCAGGCCTAAAAGCCTAGCGCTTGCTCGCTCGTTCGCGCACATGCATTCCGTCCTCATTCCGTGGATGCGTCGTCGGGTACACCTCAGCCTCAGCCTCGCATTCGTAGGAGGACGATGATGCAAGTCCGCGAACGTCCGTCGGTCGTCCGAACCCATTGGGTGGGACGGATGTGCGTCGATCGCGCCGACGTGGTGACGTGCGTCTGCTAGATGTACAAGGCTAAGCACAAGTGAGTACAACAACGATCTTAGCATACTCATCAGCGAGGCGCTGCTAACTGACAATGCGTCTAGTAATCTATTTCTCCGACGTATTCCCGATTCAGCGCTCGTTACTTGTCTGCTTTGTTCCTCGAGCTTCAAGCATTCCGCCTGTCTTCCGACCCCTCCGACTCTTCCGATTTCCACCCACCTTACTTCCTGTACATCACCACACCACCACACCACATCTCATACCATGACACTCAGCACAACGTGCGCACCACGCGCGTACCTTGAGGTGTACATGTATATGGGTGAGGTGCTTCCAAGTGATGATGCATGATGACTTTATTGTTGAAGGCACTGAAGGCACTGGAGTGAGTTCCGCGTTTAGCTTCTCCTCATAACTAGTACATGCAACCACGTCCGTCCGCCGACGATGGCGGGCGCTCGGGAGTTCGGGTCGATGGGTTATATTACAGTACTAAGTAACGAGGATCCGGAGGGAGGAGGCGACTTTGGCTGGCACGTTCACGGTCCCTTCCGGTTCTGCGTTCGATTGCGAGAGAGGACATGAAAGGTATGTATAAATATTTAAATTAACATGTAATCGCTGACAGATTGAAGTAGTTCAAGCGCAAACGCAACCACCGAAACCTTCGTCAAAACGAGAGCTCTTTCATTACCACTCCAAAGCGCACGACGAACACGCATACTCTCATTGCTGTACCGTTCGGCTCTCGGGACGGACGTGCCAATGTATTCGTGTATAACGACATGGAAACTGGGACAACGTTTGCACCACCTGGATCACTGCAGCAGTGCATTGACGATTACGAAGCTCCCTCGTTTTCGCGTTCCAACCTTCCATTCCTATGCATATGCATGTGAGGACATCCGTGTACGTGCTTCAGTAGTTATCTTCATCTCCAGCTATTCATACTACTTTTTCTAAGCTAAGTATAGCAACACGAGTAACCGGCCGAACGCATCGTCTCGACGAGCTTCCCAACCTTCCTTCATATCCAAAGGTCTCCGTCGGTCTGGGGATGGTGCACCTGAGGCGCTCGTCCCCGACACGGCGACACATACACAACACTGAACACGCACCACGCACATGTCTGCCATCCACGACGATGATCGCAATAACCTATAGACTTCAACTTCACCCGGCCGATCTCAAATGCTAATATCACATGCGAATGCCCGTGCCCGCCCCGTCGACGCTACACACACATTTACAGACGTTTCGTCTCCGCGTGGTTTTGGGTTGCGTAGGCGTGCATATGGCGAGCGACAGACATACACGATCGCATATAGACGAGCATGTGCACGCGTGTCGCGACACTGTCGCTAGCGCTATAGCGTGAGCCTGGCCTCGCGTATATGCAGAGGGTTGAGATGCAATGCTCGAGTGCCTGTGGACCCGTACCCGGCGTGCGCGTGTGTAGTGTGCTTGGTGCATGTGGATTTTGCCGTAAGTCATTGATGTCGGTGTTGGCCTCGGGAGGACACGTATGTGCTTGATACTACTTTGTCACGGTTATGAGGTGGTTCGCTTACTAGTAGGGACGAACAGAGCAGAACAGAAGGTCGAAACAGAAAGAAGGACTGGTCCTTGGAGTGGATATCGCCGAATCGACAACTACTATTCTCATCCCGCCGTTCTCACTCCGCCTTTCGTTGACGACGACGACGGACACATCGTCAATTTCGAACTTGAAAACACGCGTTACACTTACTTACAACGGGACAGCTCTTTCCTATTATTACGATAAGAAGCACTCCTTCGATTTCGGAGCAGTTCTTCGTCCGTTGGACCTTAGGTACGTTCGTCTTCTTTCAAGTCACCCAGCGCATGTTACTACTCCGACGGATATTAATTTCAAATTTCGTTATCATCGTCGGTGGACGACCGGCGGTGTAGGCTATCTCATTACGCGCCGTCACTCATACGGGCAGGCTGATAACCTTGAGACATCGCTGTCTCTGGACGGGTCTCCTGAGCCCTGGAGCAAGAGCCGTCGAAATCGAAACCGAAACCAGAACACAAATTACCGTCGTGCCAACCCCCGAATCCCAATACGAATCAATCAATCGAGCATTGGCGCTCTCCAAATAACGTTCAATAAAGCACATTGTATGTATGTCTTTTCATACAGATACAATGTTTTGTCAAGACGCCGTGTCTTCTAATTAGCAGCTTCCAATTTACGCGCGCGTTACGCGTCGCTCGCCACAGGCACGCGTTACATTCCTCTCTCCTCCGACTCTCCCGAGTCCGCCGTCACCTGCGCTTGCTTGCGCTCGCCACATCTGTCGACAAAGTTAATCGCGGTCGTTCATCGAAGGTTTCCTTTCCCCTTTCGTCGTCAATGGTCTCGCAGGTCTGTCTCTCAACCCTGTTTTCCTTCAAGACTCAAGCTCCTCGACGACGTCCTTGCCGAGCGCCGTGCCTCTGCCGAGCCGCGAGCGCGCACTGCGCAAGCACTCAATCCTGCACTCACTCCTCACTCCTGATTGCTCCTGATCGACGATCGACGATGGGCCAAGGCGCCCGGCCGACAGGGGCTCGGGCTCGGGCTCGGACCTCGCCGTTGCACATGGGTTGCTTTGGTATGCAGACATAACATGCTTTCATATGTTATGTTTTGGCGTCCTTGGGCCTTGTGGTGGATGCGTATACGCGTGTCCTTAGGCCTCATGTTTTGGTGCCTGTGCGATGCGTCGGTCGGGCGGAGTCGGACGGACGGACGGCTGCGGTCATGCTTCGAAAATGAAATATGATCCATAGGAACGACGACGACGACGACGAAAAAGATAGAACGAAACGGAGCAACGCACGAGCACATGAACTCTGCTAGCACTGGCACGCGTCCAGAGACTGCCAAACATCGAAGCGCGACATAACGCATCGCGATACCTCGGGATCTGAGATACAATTTCTCATTTTTTCGAAATGAGCGAAATTGGCACGGGGACCTCGAGCTCGTTCGCGTCCGTACTATGTGGGATCTCATGAATCTCGCGCAGCGCGCTGGACCGTACGCGTGTCGATTCTCATTATTCTGGGCCTGGACGAGGTGTAACGCTTCCGATGGACCGGGCTTCCGGGTCGAACGAACGAGTGCATCATGCATGGCGATGGCCATGGTCTCATTCGCGCTGGGGGGCGGTCCGTAAACGAGATGCACGTTATGGTGTTCTGTCGTTCGTTCGGCGAGTCCTGGTCATGCTCAGCATTTTGGCCGAGAGTTCGAAACTGAACTCTCCCCCCTAACACGAACGAAATGGAATCTGCGCCTTCTATCTACCTGAAAGAGGGGCTCACCTATTCGATGACTGGGAGGAATGGATGCTTACACAGTTACACTCAACAACACTGACGCGCTCACTGGGTTGGCTGTATATGTTACGTACGCGCACGCGCCCTCCGCGCGACCGTGACGCGAGGATGCAAGATTACTTTCATCTTCTGAAGATGACATCGATGACACGCGAAGACATCAAGGCAGCGTCTAAAGTGTCTAAACGCTAATTCGGGATCGACGCCGTCGTTCGTGTCACCGAGACGGTCCTCGCGCGAGACAACAGAGCTCTGAGAGACATCGTCCAACTTTTAGTCTATGCTCCCCTCTTCACACTCTTACCCGCCGTTGATTGTACGCATGTCTCGAAGACCTTTGATTATGCATCATCATAAGGGTCGGCGCGCTGGTGGACCTACACGCCTTGTTTTCTCTGTGCTTCGAATGCGAGAGCCTTCGATTTTGATGCGCGCTTGCTTTTGCCGTGAAGTATTAGGGTGTTGGCTTCGAACTTCGAATTCTTCAGGCTATCACTGCGGAGGTGACGACTCGAGGGGAGGCTTGCGACTTGAGTTGCGAGCTCGAGGTCACCGATGGTCCCGAGGGTTTTCCTGGTCTTACAGGGCTTTGGACGAATTTTTGGACGTTGTGGGTCCCGGTCTCGTTTCTTGGCCCTGGTCATTGCGTTGCTGATGCGAATAGGTTGATGGCCTCATCGATTCCCCGTTCGCGACTACTTTCTCCCTTCACAGACTTCACTTGCTAATTGCGGGATGTTACGCTACGATTACGAATTTACGATTGCTATGAAACTCGAACCTCCTGGATTTGGGGTCGGGGGACACTGGCACCGTGACCATCGCCCCGGGAACGAGAGCTCGAGAGCTCGAACGCATCCATCAGCTCCGTGCTCGAATTCGGAACGTGGTGGTTGTGGTGGTACGACTTGGTGGTCTGGGTGACATCTCGAACGCACCGTGTCACGACGGAACGCACTCACGAAAGGACGCGAAGGACGACGGGTATGTGCTTTCGCCGGCGCTTTCGGGAGGATGTTACCTCCAGTACAGCTCGTAGCCTTAGGCCTCCGGGAACACCGTCCTTGGAGGTGTGGACACAGGACAGGACAGGAGCCGAACCCTCAATTCCTCAGATTTGCTTCGAATTCTCTCCCTTCCCTTCCCCATGCTTCGCGTAACTTTAAGATGCACGGCGGGCTTTCAACGTTTCAAGTTTTGACTCACCCGCCATTGTTCTTCGACAGTCGACTTGAAAAAAGGTGCTTTTTTTCGATTGCGCAACTGCTATAAGTCGTTGATGTCCCCCGCCAGGGATCTGCGACAAACACGGCGCGCCTGGATACTTGTACACCCCACGAACTGGAGTCGTTTGAGTGACGACGACCGAGGACTGTCGACTATCGACCATCGCGAACGCGTATGATAGCTGGCATAATTTATATTTAGATATCAAGGTCTGCGAACTTCTCGGTATGATGATGTGTTGAAACTGCTAATAGTATCTGACGGTATCTTACTTTAGATGAAGTAATGCATGGAGATCTGCGTATAATCGAGCTAATGTCAGTGGACCAGTGGAAGAAGATCGGTCTCATATATTATACGAGAGCCTCGTGTTCAGGTCGGCGAAACATATTTACAATATTGCTAGCATGTGCTAACCAACTGTATCTCTGCAGATACAATATGAGGGGATCTGCGAACACCTTAGCGAAAGGCGAATAGTTTCTCCTGATCTCCAAGCGCTTCCAAGGGCGGAACGAGGGGCATGAGACCATCACCTCTCATGAGATTGCAACACGTTCGAACTTTGAAGAACTCATCGACCTCCCTCACACAGCATGCTGCAAGAATAACGGCAGTGGGTAGCAACGCACTGCCTGTGCGGACGCATCATCGTATATGCGGGTGCAGAAACTTCTGGACGATTGTTACGTTACATGCAACCTGCAGTAGCACGCAATGCTTTCGTCAAGGTATAATAATCGTACGATGCGTACATTTCGGCGATCACTTTCGCAGCATCATCTTCAACGGAAGAAAGAATAGTCTCGGCTGCAGAATATGCCTGACAACCATGCATCCATCCCGTACGCAACATTGTCTTCGATCCTGCTTGAAGTGCTTCTCCCCCTCCTCTCCGAACGCAGTTGGGCGTGGGCGCGCTCACCTTGGGACTATTGGTCGAGACGCTGAAACGCGAACGTGACTTGTCGTATCATGCGATGTGCTGCGAGGAATTGTATTTGTTGATTTATGGAGCGATCGCGATATTCAACCAATGTGCCGCGGCCTGGATGCATTCACAATGAATCTCGCAGACGGGGACGAGCGGGGATGGATTCCTGCGCCACACAGGGCTTCATACAAGAGTCGTACGTCCTATTGGCCTCAGGACTCAGACTGAGGTCTCCAGCGGCCAACTGGCCAAACATACAAGGACGCAGACGCGTCGAGCTCGCCAACTGCCCATCGTGGATCTTTGTCTTAGGTTCGGGGCGCTCGCCGAGCTTTAGCCTGAATCTGCCGCCACCTGCTGTGAGTGCTACTGCTAATATTGACGATAGCTGGTGGTAAAGTTAGGTTCGTTCCGTGCGCTGCGGATGAAAGCGCGTTTGTCGGGCATCAGACAGATGGATCCGGGAATTCGATTAGGGCGTTTGGGAGCGAATGCCGTCATAGGAGTGATACTTCAAGCTCTCGGTCTCTTGATTGACGCAGATTACAACGGCGGAGGTGCGAGTCCACTTGAAGCTGGCGGCTCCTCTGTGAAAACAACAGGTACATGTACTGTGAGGAACATGGTGGTGTTGTCGGAGTTGGAGATCTTATCCGATATCATGCCTTGTCGTCTCCTTCAGGAACTTACTGTGAGTGATTTGAGGTCGTTTGCCCGTACCATCTATACTGATCTCTGTTCATTTCAGTTTCATATTTCGAGCCATCCGGGGAGTCCTTTGAACGTCAATCATAGTCCGCATTATGCTAAGTTACAGGTATTGCTCCCCGGCTTTTGACTTACCATGTCCGAGCTGCCTACCTTTCAGTTTACCGAAATCAATCTCCTGCGCCACCCACCCCCGACATATCAGTGCACTAGGAGGTCCAAAGGACACCGCCCTCGTTGTTCCGGACGCATCGCTGCCGCCGCCCGTCGATCATTGATCGACAAGAAGGCCGGGAGGGGCGAACTCTACTTCAGCTCGTGCAACTCGCATTCCGCCTTCTTCCTGCACCCGCCAGGCGGGTTGCAGGCAGCCTTCCCAGTCTACGGTGTTCTTGTGCTCGTCCTGGCAGATTGCATAATTGCCGGTCCTTGTTTCTTCTATGAGGGCGGCACGGTAGGTGTGCTCGATGAAGCTTCAATGAAGTCTGGATGGGTGTATACATCGAGCGGGGAGCGAACAGTGTTGTTCTACGGCGCATCGTAAGGAGTACGAGTCGGCGTGTATGGGCTGCGTGCCAGGATCGAGATCGCGTTTGGGAGATGCTAGGCTCGCTGACGGTGTCCTCCTGTTGCAAGCCTGGCCAACGAAGCTCTCAAAGATCCGAGTGGTAATTCCTTTTGCCCCCTCTATAGATTTCCTCTTCTTGCATGCACCACGCTAATACGTGTTCAGGTCTACACGAGCCTCGAGTTTCATTTCCAGAACTTCTCGGTGCTTCGAAATATTCGAATGCTGCAAAGGTCGGGCGTCCAAATCACGCGCCCACAGTCGCCCACCTTCTGACCAGAACCTCGTACTTTTTCCACGTCGATGGCTATCGCCTCGAGCCTCGACTAAGGCGCCCTCCCGCCCGCCGTGAGCGAGCTCCGTGGCCTCGTGTCCGGCGACCTGCTCAGGAAGGCTGAACACATGTTCGCATTCTAACTATAAGCTTTATGCAACGAGGTGGGTTAGTGGAAACGCGCTAGTCCTTTTATTGAGAGTATCATCCCATTTCGAAAACGCCGTGGGTCGAGAGATGTCAGGACAAAAGACACTGCGAGCTGATATATTTCCTTGGCTTGTCCCGAAGGAGAGAAGGAGGCGAGCAATGTAGCTGATATTGGACGGCGAAACGTCGACCGGATCATCGACGTGAGCTGGTTTCGCAGAGGGGAGTACTATACATGTCGCGGGGTGGGGTTGTTGCAGTTGCCATGCAATGCACGACCTGAGTCGAGCCTGACTTTGGGAGAGGGGAGATAGTTGTCCTCAACGCCAATTCGACGCCGCTCATTTGATGGAGGGAGTACGGTTAATCTATGTATCGATATCGATTTGAGGCTGCTTGGGGGGAGCAAGCCGCCTTCCTGCGGACGCTCGCACGAACTCACCCGCCCGATTCCCAGAGCGCCATCGAGCGCCAGCGATACCAATAATGTCTCGTATGAAGTGTACATTGCCCCGCAATTTCATGTTTGTTTGGCGGCCTCGAATGTCGCGAGGTGTGATTTGTTTTGCCTGCCCTCTCTCGAATATGCACTCCGGCTTCTCGTTTCCTGACGGGGCCATCAAAACGACAATCCTGCAGGTTAGCCGAGCTGTGCGACCCATGCGACGTAAAGGAAACTCTAATGGCCGCTTTGGGAGTCCAATGGGACGAATGGGACGTCTTTGGCGGGCCATGGACGCTATGAGACCACGTGGACCGCCAGGAAGAGAGATGGACCGCCAGTCCCTGCAAAGACCCTTGCCCGCCGTCTACCCCGACGGGGCAAACAACGCGCGCCACGACGGCGACGGAGGTCGCCTGCAATCTGCAATCGCTTCAGCTCAGGGGATTTGGCTTTAGGCAATAGGCTTGCTTGCGTTTGCATGTGCTCTCGCTTTCAAGTTCCCCCTGTCGAGTGTTTGGAGACCGGACATGGTCATTTGGTGCGTGGTGCAACTTCTCCTGTCGTTCTCGGAGTGCTGTTGGATGGACGCCGTAGCGGGATAACTTTGGACAAGGTGGATTTGGAGGTGAGTGCGTGCGTGTGCTGTGGCGTATGCTCAACGTAAACTGAAGCTGACTGAGACGGACAGAGACGGACGATGGAGATGTCCGTGCTTGCTATTCGCACAAGATGCCAAAGCCAGAGAAAAAATCCAGGTCGAGATTTTGTCGAGTTCCTCAGGACTTGTTCAAGACGAAACGGAACTGGACTCGCTTGTTTCTCCAGGTAGTCGATGCTCCCGGTTTGGGTCTCAGAGCCTCTCTTCCAAGCGATCTCGCGTTCTGCTCTGTCAAAGACTGCGAAACTTGCGCATCGCCAGTGCCGAATTCACTTGATGTGCCTTGTTCTTCTCTAGATGCACACGAGAACCATTCGCAACACCTCGAACACACGCGCGCTGCTTTCGAAAGGACGTATTTCATGGATATTGTTATATTGCCTACGGATCTTGATGGTGTAGAGTTGGGCCGCACACTTCGCTCTTTTCAATTCGTCCTATCCGCAAGTGGATCTCGCTAGCTGGCAGCTGCTCACCCACAGTGCGACTTTGGCTCGCGATAGGATAATTTCAAGACGCGCTACTTCGCAAATTTAGCGTAGGAAACTTCGTATTTTGCCTTTTCGAGGGCCAAAGTTGTGGAACGCGGCGAGGACGACGACGTGTAAATGAACCCAACGCGGCCTTCGTGATCGACGGGAGCGGTCGACGAACGTTAACGAGAGGAGGTGTCTTCTTCCAACTCCCCCGCGTCGTGCCTTGCTTCGCTTTTCCCTTCGATCTCCTCCCCCGCTTGGACGCGCGCACGGCGACCCCCACCGTGACCTCACCCACGCGTTCTGACAGGATTCCAGACCGACTGTCCTGCCGTTGACGCAGCCCGTCCGCTTTATCGAAATGAAATGAAAAGAGAAGGTCGACGGGAACTGGCGGAGGAAGAACTCGACAACGCCGCCAAGCGCGGTTCGCGGCCACACGAACATCTGTCCAGTGCCGTCTAGATGTCTATTTCTTCCTTTTCTCAATACAACACACAACACCAGTTCCAGGTTCCAGCTCACTTGTGCTTCCCAGCGACCGGTCCCGTTATGAAATCCCATTATTTCGGTCATTTTCAACAAAAACAATCCTCCCAGTGCCTTTCTTTGTGTGAATGGGACTTCGGAATTCCGCCATTCCGAAACAACGTATCGTAACCCGTCATGTCTTCACCCGCAGAAAATCCTGCGTTATCGGCGCATCGGTGAGCGTCTTTTCGTTACGGCATTTTATCTTGAGCTTTGACCAGTCTGCTCGCGCGAGGTGGTGCCTGCTTCGTCACGCAAATTTCTACCTTATTTTTGCGATAGGTATATTTGCGGATATACCCTTCGGTGTGCCTGTAAGCATCATAACTGTCTTGTTTGTTTTACGAAAGCTGACTTCTGTCGAATTCACCAACTTCTGTGCCTCATTCTATTTATCTTCTCGGCCCATTGAATGCTATTGCGGTCTCGAACTACGAGCTACCCAGCGTAATTGAGTGCGCCCCGATAATTTGGATCCAAGGCCGAAAGGCGTGTCTGAAAGGTGTCGAGTTCTTGTTGGACCGATGTGAGTGGGATAGACGCTCTCCGTGTTTCTTTTTACAAATGCGAATCCTGGACTGCCGACGGTACGTAAATCAAACCAAAAATCAGTTGTTGGTATTCGAATTCCGTACTTTCTTTTCGAACTTCGAAGTGATTATTCTTGACGTCGTTGAGTGAAATAGTATTCTTCTCCTTCCGATACCAAGGTTCATCCCATCTCACCATCATAGCGCTCTTCCCTTCTATCGCGGGGCTCTCAGTGCCTGAAACTTCTCTCATGAGCAGGTCGGAGCGTCAGAACGCCTGTCCATATAATACTCGAGTTCGTATTTGAAATCTCCAGTACGTCGCACATGGTTGATTCTTCCGCAAGTGATTTTACTTCTCGGCAACAACGATTCTAGGTGTCGCGTCAAAGCTCGATCACTCTCTGGCTAATCGACGTCAGCTCTGGGATTTATTCTCCTATCCTCGTGCATCTAAGCATCACCTTCGCTGACAATGCGCTGAACCCTTGCCGTGCCCGGCACAAGTTCGCAGCGGCTCCCCAAGAAGAACTCGTGCATGATGTTGTTGAGTACCACTTACAAAAAATAGCCAGTATTGACAGCGGGCGACGAGGCTGATGCAACAACGATCCTTCTCGCCGCACTGCAGTCAACGCGCACGGCATCTCTATCCTTGCTCCAGGCCCAGAGATCATTACAGTCATCATACACTGCCTCATAAGTCCATCTGTGGACGACGCAGCTGACAGGAGCTTGTCATGAATGCGTGCTTGACACAGATGATAGACACGGTCGATCTTGAATTGCGTGTGTTTAAGAACTCATTCGTCTTTGACAGCTTCACCCCGATCATCAATCCAATCCGAATGGGCGAACCCACCGGGACCTATTTCCTTACGCCTTCGCGGTGTTGCTGCTGCTCAAGAGAACGAAAGAAAGAGCAAATGCGGCTGCTTCCTCACAAGCTGATCCCGGTAGGTTGCTTCTGTAAGAGCCAGGCCGAAACGGACCATCAACTCATCACGAACCTCGCGTTCTCTCGACGAGCTCCGTCCTACGCGCGCGTCCGAGGCGTGTTCGGTGCGTGCATTGATGATATGGATCGCTGGCTGGCGTATCGTTCGTTGACCCTCTCTTCGTCCTCAGCGCGGGCGGCTCAGTCACACTGGGACCCACACCCAGATACAACGCGTGTCCAGACCCGCAGTTTTAATGGCACATTCCGACCTCAGACGCACTTACTCCCAGGCGTCTATATTCACGGACGGCTCAGCCTGCAGAGAGCACTGCAGCTGGCAAGCCGCACCGAGACGGGATCCTCGTTCCAATGATCGTTTACACGCGAATATGCTTCACCGCCGGCGAGCACGGACGGGTGGACTTCGGAGTCCGTCTGCGGTCTGAGGTGTGGTGTTGGCCCGCCAGTGGTACCCTCAAGCTTCAAGCTGAGTTCGCATGGGAGAGTGTTCGCTTTTCTCAGCATCACCTCGACGGGGGTTGCACCATTGCAGGTCTAAGTTTAGGCATTTAGGTTTCGGACGTGGGCTCTTTGGCTAGTTGCCGAATCATCAACCTTGCCGCTTGCGCAGTGCGTACTCCGAGTTGTTCCAACGATTCGGGGCGCTTTTCTAGCTCTCAGCTCCCAGGCTCTCGAGTTATCGACAGTATTTATGGATGCTTTGAAGTATTTGCCGCGGAGGATGGTAGCATTGGAAATCATGATTATCGGTGGGTTCTCTCTATTTTTTGGGCGTTGTTACACTGCAACATATGTTTTCATACCGACCATTATGCCTTCGCTGCTATCGGATCGGACTTGGCTACGAAGCATATGGTCAATGTTCTTGTCGCTCCGCACAGTAATTCGGTTTGGAGCCGTTTCACCTTCGCATGGAGATAAGTGATGTTCTCAACGTTAGACACTGATACAACCACCGTTACAAAAGTTCACAGGTCGAAAAGGCACTGGCAAACATGCTGACAACCACAAGCTCGCGCATAAAGTGTTCAGACGGTCGTCAAACGATCGGTCAAGGTACTACCTTGTGCTCTTTGGCTTCTAAAGCTAATCTTTGCGACGTCCGTGTCGGTGGTCTTGTACTGAGAAAGAGCTCAGTTTCTCCGTCCGTTACTGGTGAGCTCTTGGGATCCTTGGACCTCTTGGACTGGGCGCTTTCGACGGGACTTGTGGAAGGTACACATCGTACACGTCTCCGTTAGAAGACGCCCTACTTTCGCCGTCTTCCATTTCGCTCCTTCTCAATCACTCTGGAACATGCATCTTTACGGTTACAGTGCTTTTCGTGAGTCCCCTCAGTGACCTTGTTCAAGCGTTTCATCATCTAACCAATACGGATTAGCCCATAGGTTCTCTCTGATCATTGAGTCGTCCATCATTCGTGCCTAAATGTCTATGCGCTAACATACTTTTGTCTCTATGTGACGGCCTTTCGCAGTTGGTTTCGTACCCCAGGAAGTCGCCGCGTCGTGCCACAAACCAAGCTGCAGGTGTCTCCGCCTTCACCTCCGTGTTTCAAGACGTTAGTGCTGTCAGTTATCTACGTCTTTCTTTCGCCCCGACTCCGTCAACTGAATTAATTTTCGCAAACTTCCTGCGTACCACTCGTCTTCAGCAGGAGCGGCTCCCCCCTCTTTCAACCGCCGGATCTGAAGCATAGTTCTTGCGGTTGTCGGGCGCCAAAGGACGAGTATTGGCTCTGCATTTCTCCGCGCAACGAGGTCACAGCTAGTAAGCATTACCATTCATCTCGTTATAGAAGTTCCGAACCCCCCTTTCGCGTTCAACTTCATAGCACATCCAAACGCCATCATGTACTGTATCCTATAACAGAGAGTGTGCTTCCGAAATATGCTTCTTGCTTGTGATTTCGTCTCCTCACTGGACCGGGTAACTCGGGTCTGTAGAGGATCTTCTGTCGACCGCATGCCCCTTCCCCTAATGACAGCTTTTGAATCGAAGAAAGGAGCTCTGTCTAAAATTTTCGGACGACGCGTACGCTGTCTCCCAGCCTCAATTGAGATTCCTGACTCCTTCACCTGCGTCATCGATTTAATTCTGAGGTGCATGATGCCCGAGTGACGAGTTCTCCCGGTACGCCTATAGCCATCTGTAAAACACGTCGAAGTGATAGTCGGGCGTTGTCCACAACCGACGGAGAACTGGCCCCCTAAGCCACTAAGCAAAGTCTCATGGGTCCCGAAGAGACCCGTCCGTAGAACTTCGATCTTACGGCGGGGGGCATGCGCGTCCACGCCGCTCCTCCGCTGCTGCTGCGAGGTGACAGGAACAGCATTCGAAGGTTTGGTACCGACTGAGCTATGGACAGGGCTTTGGGCCTACAGCTCCTAGCACTGGTAATGGAGACCTTTGGACCGAGTGCTCTTCACCGCTCCGTCCTCCCCAAAGCCTCCGGTCCACCGACCTTTCGTGCTGAGCAATCTTTGAGAGAAGTTCATGTCCGCCAAGGCAGTGCTGGACAGCCACACCGACGTTCGTCAGCAGGAAAATCGACGAAAACACCTTGATATCACTAAGAGATCCTAGTCATACTAAGAGCAATAAATTCCCCTCTAGGCCCAGAATCGATTATTTTGCCATTTTGCACGATTACTCGATTTTACAAATGGGTTGTTGCATTTTGCGTTTCTTGACGATGAGCGACGCCTTCCAAATTTGGCAAGTGATCGGTCCAAGAAGCGTGGCCTTAACGGTCCCGAGACGAGGTCGGTCTTCGGGCATGAACTGTTCTATGTACCAGAATCCTCCAGAACTCAACTAGCGACGTCTGCATTGTAAGAGAACATGCGAGGATTTCATAGCAAAGTACGACGCTGGATGAAGGAGGATTATCACTCGACTAGATACTAAATCTTCCGGTGCGCGTTGGTCGTAAATTCGTCTTGTCGCGAATCGCGATACGTCAGACCGTTCCTGCGCGTTGAGCAATTGAGAGAGCTTCCAAGCTACGGATCAACGACTTTTATAGCACCATTCCTCGCACGAGAATAGCGGCAGAAGGTATTTACGAGCGCTGAAGGATATTGGTGGCATTCGGGAGTGACGAGAGAAGCACATCCCGGGCAAAGTAGAGACAAAGTGCTTAGTTAAACCACCGCGGAAGGAGGTCTTCAGGTTCCTAACATTGTAGAAATTTGAAATCATCCTATGTAATCTGCACAATTCAGTAGGTGCTGCTAATCTTGCGGCAAAACAAAGGTAGAATTAGGTCGCACTCCGAGCCCGGTCTATGCAAGAAGATTAGATGACGTCGAGTTACGAAATTGTGACGACTCACTGCAACGTAAATGTTCTCAATCCATTGCATATTTCCAATAGATTCCTCCCCTGTCACCCAAGTCTTCGGTTGCCGGCCTTTGACTTTATCCACAAACGCTTCCAGCTGATATCGATACCTAAAATCGCAGAGGTCACAGAAAGGTTAGAACCAAATATTTTGCACGACTGACGTTAGCCACCAGTCTTCGCCGACTCCATCGTTGAAAGTGTAAGCCCATTCATCCCGTTTCTCACCACCAGTCGGTGCCACTTGAATCTTATGGTACACATTCGGAAACAGGAAGTTGACGAACTCGATTTTTCCACCCTCGCACGTCACCTCCGCCTTGACTTCAGGTAAATGAGGCAGGAGACCTAAAGGGCCCCAGCCAGGGCGGCGGGAGTGGCACGCGATTTCGGCGGTCACGTCAGAAGGGAACTCGAGGACGGCCTCAGTCCCGACGTCAATCGTACGCCTTTGCTCGTCCGTTCCGTTCGTGAAAGGCGCGGCGCTAGCGGAAAGGACAGATATTGGCTCGGTTCCGGCCAAAGTGCGCACGATCATCAAAGGATAGCCTGGTGTGCGTCATCGCTTGACAAAGAAATTGTGGACGGAATGGTGACTTACAACCCATGCCCATCATGATGCCGCCTCCAAGTTCGAATTGGTAGCGTATGTTATTGTCGTCGTCGGGTCCACTCATCACCCGCGGAAAACAAAGAGATGCTTTCATGCTTTTCAGTTTTCCGAGTTCCCCGCTGTCAATTATCTCCTTTACTCGATTTAACGCGGGGTGAAAACTGATGAGAGATTGATTCAACGTCGACGCATGTCATCGAACCCAAAGGTTTCAATAAATCCTTACCGACAATGAAGTGCCTCCAGCAGAACCAAGCCTTTGCTTTCGGCGTAGTTGAAGAGCACCTTGGTCTCTGCTGCTGTGTCGGTACCAGGCTTCTCCAACAGAACATGCTTTCCGGCGGTCAGTGCTTTGAGGGTCCATTCGTAGTGCAATCCATTTGGAAGCTGGACAACTGAATAGTTAATTCCCATCCCCATCAAGAGAAGTACACAGCGTGACATACGGGATTGTATATGACGTCTATGTCCTTATCATCGAGCATGTCTAGAGCGCAGTAAGCCAACTAAACTCATGATCTCTCGGAGTACAAATAGTAAAAACAAACCTTGGTATCCATTGGGACCAAAATACACCTTTGCGATGCCGTGTTTCTTCGCAAATGCCTCTGCTTTATCCTTGCCTCTCGCAGCGACAGCGGCAATAATGAACTCAGGATGCGTCCGTGCTGGAAGTATGATCGCCGGCGGCGCGATCTTCGCGGCGCCTAAGATACCACATCGGAGAGCACCATCGTCTTTCGGTACTGGAGTTGGGGTCATACCCTACATTCAAATCTTCAGTAATATTATTAAACGACAAAAGTGCTGAGAAACCACAGACCTTCCAAACTCGCCTTATAAAATCAACCATCGCGAGGATTTCCAAATTTCCAACGCAACTTCAAGCCCCAAGTAGGTTCTAACGACTTGGAGAGAATCAGGTTGAAGTCGATGTAGCTTGGAGAAGAGGATTGTTCGAGTCTCTGATGGTATGAAAGGTCGGCAACCTTGACTTCATTGTAACAACGCGCAGTGGGTCCTTCGATTTCAGCTTCGTGCGTCGTCATTCTCCTATCATTTGGGTATTTCGCTAATCATCCTCGGCCCTATTTTCGTAGGATCGTTGAGTGAACGCGAAGTGCTCGGGCGTCGGGACTTTCCTCTGGAACAGTCGGAAAGTTTTCGCCCACAAAGTTCTATTCTATTCTATTTGTTTATTCTTGAAGTTGAGTTCTCTTGTAGTCTCATGTAATTGTTCTGTGACCTTGCTCCATTGTTATTACAATCTTTCTTGTCGCTACTTCTCACTCAGTGCTTCGAGCACTACGAATCGATCTACACAGACGTGAGTCTCTGGACGCTGACTAAGCAGTCCAGAGAGTGAGATCTGTGTCGGAAGATGAGTGGCGAGCAGAACTCCTTTCTGCTCGACCACCATCTTCGACTGAGCTCTATCACTTCCTCGCTCGATTCAACTCTCTCTCGCGCAAAGATTCGCCCACCCACCAACACCCTTGGACCTCGGGTATTTCGCTAATCATCCTCGGCCCTATTTTCGTAGGATCGTTGAGTGAACGCGAAGTGCTCGGGCGTCGGGACTTTCCTCTGGAACAGTCGGAAAGTTTTCGCCCACAAAGTTCTATTCTATTCTATTTGTTTATTCTTGAAGTTGAGTTCTCTTGTAGTCTCATGTAATTGTTCTGTGACCTTGCTCCATTGTTATTACAATCTTTCTTGTCGCTACTTCTCACTCAGTGCTTCGAGCACTACGAATCGATCTACACAGAAGGTTTGTTTCGTCATTCTGCTGACGGAAATCCGGAGAAGATCAGCCTTTTCATCTAGCCAGGCTCTCCAGGTGGCGAAGAAGTAGAGCGCAATGAAAGTTATTGACGAATGTTCAGCGAAAGGTGTGTTGAACACGAACTTGTCGATGGTTTTGACAGCAAACTCATGATCAACAACTCGACGCGAAAAACATAGCATTATCCGTGGTAATCTTCTTCCGCATAAGGGTACCTATTTAGGCGGACGAATGAGCTTCGGAAAGACCCTGAACCCGGAGGATTTTCAGGGTCGGACAAACGGGCTCTTGCAAAAGGATCCTTGACATACAGCATGCAGATCGTTCTTGTTGCCAACCCGACAGCTTCTTGGACTTCTTTTCAAAGAAATTCATTATTTTATTCTTTCCTCTGTCTTGCGCTCATCCTAAGGCAGCTTTTCTACACATCGAACACTTGATCCAAATTTTCGAGACGAAGCGGTCACGTCGAGGTCATGTTTCGAATTTCGAGTCGATGTTTTTCAAAACAGAATTTACAGGGCCTCGTTTTGCCGAACTTATTGCGGCGCTTCGCCGGCATTCCTAACCGCGATAAACGAGCTTGAAGAAGTGGAAGGCCATCAACGCGTCCACGGTCCACTTTTCTCTTGCTCGACGACCTTCAAGAAGACTCTGACGGTCTGGGAGGATAACTGGGTCCCTCTCAATTCCAAAAAGACGCAAACTCCGCGCTTGAGGGCTGCCAGGATTGCTGCAGGCGAAGTCGAAGCATTTTGGGTGATGTCCTTTCGACGGTGATCGCGTTTGCGAAAGGATAAAGACCACTTTAGCCTGAGGTGCGTGAGTGGCTTCATGTATGACGAACAACAAAATGACGAAAGATTTTAGAAAACACGAACTCATGACCAGCATTGGAGGCATTGTGCGTGCTTTTGCATTTATGTAGGAGACAAGGATATAGCTTACGAGGATTGGATTGTTGCGTTCTGCAGGATCTCATAGGAGGAACTGTTGGTCAGTTCAGGTTCCTTCTCGTCGTTGTCGAATTGTATGCTCATTTGAGTCCTCAATGAAGCTGCGTTCGGAGCATTGCTGGTGCGTCATTCTTTGTGACCCTTACGTACGAGCCTGTGCTGATTATTCATTTATCGAGAAGACATACGATGTGTTCTTCATCACCTTTGCGGAGGAGGTGCTTACGGCGATTTCCCCTGTGACATGGCTCTGACAAGCTTTGTAGATTTCTCTCGTTTGGCGACAAACATGGTCATTTGGAAAGATTCTTTACTTGCTCAACCGATATCTTCCCTTCTTCGACACCTTCCTCTCTTTACACTGTGAGGTATCTTTTTTCACGAAACATAGGAAGATGCTGAGATTACGATCCCGTTACGTCTCCCTTTATCTCGATACGCAGTACTCCTTGGTAGAAATACGGATGAGGTACGTGTGTTGTTTTAACTCTGCTTCCTATCTTCACACGTTTTGAATTTAGGAATGCCTTCGAGGTTTCAAGGCGGTGACCTGTAAAGGTTGATTAATCTGCCGCACGAACTTCTCTGATTCGTCCATTGGTGTAGGGCTTATCGTTATTGGGATAATCATTTCCGAACGTGAGTTTCATCAATCCTCGTGTTATGCGCTAGATCCTCACTACTTCATAAGTGATCCTCATGGTCCGCACTTATGCGTTATGGGAGAGGGATCGAATAGTATTATACCTGCTTTTGTTCCTTGCCTCAGTAAGACATCACATGTTGTGCTCTATATTCTTTTTGACATATGCGCGTTTCGTAGGCTGCTATTGTCCCGGCATTCGTAGTCACTCAACTCGAGATCGACTCATTTGCATGTAAGCTCTTCCAATACAAAATGAAGTTATCTTTCGAAATTTAACATATTCTTGCAGACAAGTCAGTTGGGATTGGCTGCACAAAAACAAAGAACTCGAGCCCTATCATATTCATAGCCTTCCTGATGCTCATTCTCTGCGAGACAGGTATGGAACAACGGTCGAGAGAAGATTTTGGAGATCATTTTAAAGTTATTACTCTAGCGATCGTAACATTGACTGTCATTCGAGTTTGGAGACATCGTAAGTATTAGCTAAGAGATTGCAAAGTAATTCCACTGAACTCGTACCCTCAGATCGTAACTCCAAGTCCGCTGTGCTTGTCAGAATGTACAAAGATGGTTTACTGTACTACTTGTATCTCTTGGGTGAGTGTTTTTCTTGACCACCATTCTCTTATTATGAATGTTCGTTTTCTAATGCAATTCTTGTCCAGCATTTTCCATTGTAAATGTCATAATTGCTCTCGCCGCCCCGCCTCAGTACGCCAACTGGCTCACCACGTTCGTATCTCTCCTCATTAATCTCGGATTACGATAAATTGTTCTTACCGAACTTACTTGATAGGCCGCAACGCGTTGTCCATAGTCTCCTTGGTGCTCGAGTCGTGTTGCATATCCGCTCTCATCAAGACAGACCCGATTCATTCATCACAGAAGTGGACGATCGCTTGACGTTTGGACCTCGCTCCGAATTCCAAAACGACTCTTCGAGCGCTTCAACAGAACTCACGTCTTTCCACACGAAACCCCGATCGCCTCGAGATTATGGCCGAGGGCGAACCTTCAAGCCAGCAGAATCTACCGTGTCGCATACGTTTTCGAGCGTGGAATTCAGACACTCACTAACACCAAGTAATATTGACCAACTTTCGTTCGTTCAATGACATTGTTAGCCTCCTTGCTCTGTTAAATCACTGTATTCTACTTGTCTTAGCATCATTCGCTGCTTTCTTTATCCTACTACTTCGTATGCTTTCGAAAAGCATTTCACAACTTTGCTGTCTTCGGTGTCAAAGTCCATCCACAAAGCATATTTTTGAACTATATCGTAATGTAAATACATAAATGTTCCCTATATTCTCGTCTTCTTCCGCGTCCCGAAGCCCTTGAAGGCAGCGTCGTCGTCTAGCAATGCAGCCGTACGCTTACGCTTCGATCCACCGGACGCATCTTGCGTAGCCTTCCCTCCACGCCCTTTGGACTTCGTCGGGGGCGGATCATCATCCTCTTCAACTGACATGTCGCCAATGTCAAGATCAAACACTTCCCCGCTTGGCTCGTCGTCGAGAGTGGGGGTAGGGTCCTCGTCCTCGTCATCGGGTAGGAACAGTGGCTGAGTTTTCCCTGCTCCGCGCTGGGATTGCGTACCCTTCCTTGTACGCTTCGGAGCCTCGTCTTCCTCTGAGCCCGAGCCCACGTCGAGCACGCTGCGACTGCGACCTCGCCTTGGCTGTGTCGCCTTTCCTTTTGCTTTCGAGGGAGGTTTAGAAGATGACCCAGCAGCTCTGTTCTGCATCTGACTTTGTTGCAGAAGCGATAAACCGTCTCCCTGAGACTGAGATTGTGACTGGCTCTGGGAACCCGTCTTCCAGTATGCTGAGGAACGAAGATAAGTCGCACGTAGATCATCATCGTTACTATATGCCCACCTGCTCCCATTCCATAATCGTTTTCGTCGTTGACAGCCACCAGTTCGACAGGATTTTTGAATCGATTCACATGTTTCTTAATCAAAATTAAATCTTCAAGTATGTGAACAGAAAAAAATGCGACGCTACCTTCTTGAATGCCTTGTAATCCGTTTTGCCCTGCCATTCCGGCCGGTTTGCTGAGGATACGGACGCACTCCTGCGCGGCTTTTCGGGAAGGTCCATTTCGACGATGACCATGAAATTGCCCCTGAGATCTCCATCGTCGCCGAAGTCTGCAAGCAGTTCCCATTGCTTGGCCTCTGCATCCCTTTGGATCTCAGGCTTGGATATGCGCAGGTTGTTGAACTCGCGATCAAAGTCATCTTCGCCCTTCTTGCCTTTCTTCGTGGATGCGATAGCTTTAAGAAACACTGCGTCGGTATCCGGCTTTCCAGGTTCCGCACCGCTGGCAGTTTTACCAGGTTGTTGTGTACTGGTGAAAGTTTGGAGGCTGTTCTTATTGGAAACTGAAACAGGTTTCGCGGCCTGATTTGGAGGGGGTTCCTCACTGGTACCGTCCATTTCAATGTCTGCGTTGGAGGGCGGAATGGTAGCCAATGATTGCACAACGTTGCTCTGGGTTTCCTCAACCTCTTCGGCGACGGCCGCGAGTCGTCTACTAGGAGGCTTTCGTCCAGTTCGGGACGTCATTGATTCACTTTGCGTTTGAGTCTGAGTTTGCGAACCAGATGAAAAGTCTTGCACATTCGTCTGAGTTGGTCCCATGCCAGTCTCGTCGTCGAAATCAATGTTAGACAAAATCGCACCGCCTTGGCTTTCCAAGCGTTCTGGGTCTGTCTCATCGAAGAGAGCCTTGAACTTTTTTAACGGCGGCGGTATTTGAGAAATCTGCTCGAGATCCCTTTGGAGTTCAGCGAGCACTGGGTTTACAATCTCTGTATCATCTCCGTTTCGTCTTCGCTTTAATCGACTCGGTCTTGCAGGTGCGGAAGACTTGCGACAGCGAGTTGCCAATAAGATCGCAATGGAGGATGAAAAGAACAAATCTACTCACAGAATCTAAAGCAGATGACCCCACAGGAACTCCATTCGGAGGCAGCATTGCAGTTGACGAGGTGGGATCGACTACAGGAGGTTGAGATTCCAAAACCGATGGGTCGTCGACCCCAACGATAGCCGTGTCTAGCGATGCATTGGTCCTCGCAGCGGTCCGTGCCCTGCGAACGAGAGGCTGAGTAACATCAAGTCAGCACCACAACATTGAATGTTTGACATTGAATCAGACCCTTCGCGGAGGCGGAGCATCCGCCACGACTTGCTGTTCACTAGGAGTTGGTTGCGGCTCAGGCAGTTTTGGGGCTTCAGAAACTGTTTGAGGAGCAGGAGTAGCGGAACCTGCTCGAGATGCCGTTGCTCGCCTCCTCAAAGGCCGACGAGAAGGACCTGCTTGGGCAGGTGTTTCGTCTGTAACATTTTCTGAAGGGAGCGTTCTGGGTGTGCTCGAAGATTCCTCAGCAATTGTCACTGGAATCGAGTTGGAGATAGACTCTGCGTTACCGAAAGAAATTTTCTTTTCAACCACATTTTGGAACAGCTGAGTAGACGTACCTTCTACATTATTAGCCACTGATTGACTCGAATCTATTCGCGACGTGTCGACATATAAAACTGCCTCCAGTAATTTAGAGCGCTTGATTGCCCTCAAGTTCGAACTGCCAAAAAAATCAGTGACAGAGAGGATAGTGTATGAGCTTTCGACGCACTCCCTCATTATGCCACTAATTGCAGCCCATTCCGTTTCTGCTGCGACTCGCATGTTTTCTTCGTCTGCGACAACCGATAAGCCTTTACTCGCCTTTCGTTTATTCTTCTCCAAAACCTGCTTCCACTTTTTTTCGCCCCCTGACACATCGAATACCTCATATTCAGCACCTCCGGCCTCCAACATCTGCAGCAAATCTTGATCTGCTTCACGCCCTTTCTCTCCGACAAACAGAACGCGCCAGCCTTTCAACATCTTGTCGCGTTCCTCGTTTGGCTCCCAGGACTTGAAGGAACTTAATGAAGAGGTTAGATTTGGCGAGAAAGCAGGTCGATGTTTCGGTTCTGAAGGAGGAAGAAACTCAAATTCGAGCACAGTGATCGGCGGTCCCTCTTCTAACGCAGCGTGATCGTGCTTTTCCTCATCCCCCAGACGCAGGTACTCCTTCAACCAATCGGGGTGGACAACCTGTGCCAGACGAAGGAGGGAGCATAGAATTCCAGGTGAAATATCCAATGTTGGAGTCAAGCAATGCGTTACTTCGGGCTTCTGCTCCGCGAAAAGTTTGATACCTTCACAGAAATGATGTCAAATAGCTTCCATCTGTAATTGATGGTTTCACTCACCCAGCGATGCACATCTCTCAAAAGAGAAAGAGGGCGTGCTCGAAGGGAAATAGCAGCACACCGATTTCCAAGTTACGCTATACGTTTGCCGTGATAATTTGTGGCATCAAATTTGGAGTTTTGGGAAACCAACTCACGTCCATTCAATTGAAACCGACGAGATTTTGTCCCCGCTTCGCAACTCATATTGTTCGTTTGCGTTGACAGGATTCCTGTCTCCCGCTCTGTCGACAAATATGGGTTTCTTGAACTTTCCTATGAGAGTCAAGGTTGGGATAATGTTTGTGTCTGCCTGACGTTTCGTGTCAGAAGAGATTTTGCACCAATTACTTGCTCATACCACATCCGCAGTGCTATGTTTTCCGACTACCAAGAGTGCATGTTCGCTGGAAATTTTCGGGTGATTGACAAAGAGGTATGGACATGTAGATTCCTTGCGTTTGCGGCCTAACATGTAGCTTGTACCACATTTCAACAGCTTGCTTTCTTCCCATGAGCTTCAGCTACGCGTTTACGAGAGGATAATATTCTCTACTCACTGTTGCGGTCATTTCCTCCCAAGACTCTTCCATCGAATGGTCCTTCAATGAGCCACATCCCTGCGAGGTCTCAAGAATCTTTCCTTCCGCCGTCAATATCGAAGCTTCGAGCCGCGTTTATCCAGAACCCGCCGTTCTATGGTGATCGTTGAGTACTGCCAATCGAGATTCAGTTTCCAAGAATGAGGAGACGCGTAGAAACGCGACAGAGTTTGCCCAAAACGCGTTCCGTCGAGTTGAAAGTTGGGAAGAAAGAAGTGCTCCTCCTGTGTCCACAGAACTTGTGGTCTGGAGAGTGTTCCCACGATTCCTGCAACAGAAAGCGAAGGCGAGTCACCAAGATTATATTGTAATTTCTCTGCAACGCCTGTAGGTACATAGCCCTCTATTGTCACAATACAATAAATAATGTGCATAATAGTCGTAAGAGATGAAACTATAATGTCCATGTCCGTAGAATGCAAGAACAACTTGAAAGCAAGAAAGCGTTGAAAGAACGTTGCTACTCAGATGAAGCGCCCTGGCCCGAAAAAAAAACTTAAAAGATAGTGTCCAATGTCATGACAGGAGCGGCCTTGATCCACTCGCTACGTTGGCGCCGTTACTACCTGACGCGCCTGATGGTCCTGCCACATTCCGATCAAAGTAAGGAGGCGGTATCTCGTGAACATCGCCCGCGTCGCGGTGCTGGATGACCGTTGCCGACTCAGATGGGTCGCCTGTCTCGAGGGGCTGATACGGGTTCTCAGACCGATATCTTGCCAACGCGGCGAGTTTCGATCCACTCGTTGGGTTGTCCTTGAGCGCCATGTGTTCCGCTCCCGGGACACTCGAAGGACCCATCCACGCCTCAGGTAAGATGGCGGCACCGGGCTTTCTGGAGGAAAGCTGGGATTTTCTCCTTCTCCAGAAGAAAAATCCTCCAGCGGCAAGAGCGACACAAATGAGAGGCACGATGACTGCGACCGCCACATTTGAGTGTCCCTTTGACGTGCTCGGGTGCAAATTCACTGATGTGGAATTGCCTGAGCTGGATACGAGTCCGGTGCAGGATGTATCCTTCGAGCCCGTTGTCGTAAAGAGCTGGGTGCTCGAAGACCAGAATCCATTCCTGAAAACGATATAAAATCAGCGTGGCTTAAACACGTAATACCCAAACCACTCACGCATCGACTACGGCAGCTAAAATACAATTATGAGCGACAAAGTTGTTGAATATCGAGCGATGACGTACCTAAGATCTGCGAGCCGGGATCTGCTCTGTTGATGTATGTAAAAACGTCATCCGTTGGTCCCATCGTAACGTTCGTAAGAACAGGCGAATTCAATGCGGCCAAGGTTAAGTTATACGGTGCCTTCCCTCCGGATATCAGCATACCCATCGGTGAACATGTCGATATGGGACTCGTGAAATTTGGCGCAATGGTGATGTTAGGAGCACCAGAGGCGAGCTTTGGTACACACGATGACGGAGAGTTGTCTACAGAACGCTAAGACCATCCATCATCATCTAGAACTTTGACGCTCACCTTGCACTGTGTATAAAGCTGGTGGTTGACCACCGAAAAGACCTTGCGAATCAATCACCGACAGGACCAACGAAGAGCCTGCGACAACATCGGAGAACATTGAGCTCGAATTATTCTTGAAAAGCTGCAACAACGTGACACGCACCTCCGCTCTGATTGACAGTCCATGTCAAATTATTTGGGTCTGAACCAATGAAGCTCGTCGTTGCAACACCACCGGGATTGAAGGCGATCATATAGTAGGGCGGAGTGCCGAGAGCACTAGCATTGCTAGTATTTCTGCTTTGAACAAGAATAGGATAGTTGCTGCATCCTACTAGGGATGTGGAGACGGACTGCAAGAAAGTCAGCGCTTCTAATTCGTGTGTCTATGACAAAACCCCACTTACGTTGGTATTGAATTTCCACTGAAAAGCAGATTGAGACTGTCCCAGGCATGTTTGCAGAATCGCGAGGAGCACAGCGGCCAGAAGAAGGGTTCTCCACATCCCGCCCGAGCGTAAGGTACTAGATGGTGATGGGGGTGCGCGGACAGAAAGAGCACATCCTGCGAGGGCCAACAGGCGACGTTCATATCGGGGAGCAGCGCAAACTCTGTGCCTGCTTACAGGGTCGGCTCCGCTACGCTACCAACAGGCCATAACACGGACATGCCGCTTTTTCACTGCCTCTGCGCGCCTGCATGCCGTACATCACTTTGCGCGCTGATGGATAAACAAAATTCTAAGGCGCCTCTTCATGGAGTTGAGACGATTGTGTTCGCGCCTTTGGAAGACGAATGTTTGGACTTGGTCGAGACGACGTGAGTGGAACGAGTTTCATGCAGTGTTGTGCAACAGCACGACATGCCCAATTTCAAGCTTTTCTGAGACTTGTATCCCACTGCGTTGTCGGGATCGTCAGACCGTCGCGGAATCTAAGAGGGCAGGTCTGAGCGCCGAGTGCAACGATGCCTTCGGCAAATTGACGTGCGCTAGAGGGCTGCATCTCCAGAGACTGCGCATAAAATTCATATGCTTCAGGAGATGCAACCGGTGACCGGTGATCCAAAACGCGTTGGAAAAGTGAGCAAGTAGATTTGATGCTGGAGAGACTATGTGATAATGCGATTTGATCAACCAAAGAAAGGCGCCCGTCTGAAGACCTTGAAAAGACATAATTGTGGTGGTCATGCTCGCTGTTACGGAGTAAATGAGCCTCATTGATGATTGTATCTATAGATGAAGACAATGTAATTCTTCAATTCAAAGAATGTTTCTCCCGGATGAAAATCACCTTTGTTCCATCCTATGAAAGGTAATTCGAATCATGAATCCCGTAGCCTGAAAAAAAAAACTGCTCAACCGAAACATATTCCATCTTCACATTGAAATGGTACGACTCACTGCGCATACACTCATCACGATCCTCGGCCTAGTACCCAGAGAACGACACTGAAAACTCTCCTTCTCGTATTGGAATTACTTGCACCAAAAAGCAGATGATTAGAACATCCACATTTGGTGAACTAGGATGGCGCCTGGATGTCAAAGGTCGACTACGTAGAATGTTTTGCAGCGATTGAAGAGTTCTGCGACGCATTTAATTGCCACTTCACTATTTGCTGATTATCGAGTGCTTGTCAATAGATTGGCAAAACCGATCGCTAGGCGTTGCCAGCAAGAATCTCCAGCCCAAAAATTCTGGATGATTTGGGCAGGTTTGTCTTTTCTGCTGAAGGATACAAAGATCAATATACGAAATGTGAACGTCAGTTACCAGTAGACTACGCACCATTCGTACCTCGGACAACAGACGCGATCCTTGTTCAAAAGGGCGTTGGAAATATCATGATCGAATCGCATTCAAGTTAAAATTTGCCGTAACGTCATTTTGCGGCATCATGATGATCGACGTGAGCAGATCCGCCTCAAGAATCACTTCAGTAGCTCTTGCAGCCTTTTCGTGCGTGATCTAGTGGGTAAAGTCGCTGCGAAAGTGAAAGAAACGAGACGTGGTTCAGTGATCATCAGGGTAGGAAGCACGGCATCATGGCACGCGTGGCGGACGTTCATCGCGAAGGCGACATCTGGGCGACATCAACACATCGACATCCACAATGCCATTGAACGACTCACATGTTCTTCATTCGGAGGACATGTAAACGACCACATACCATTTAAGAACTTCAGATTCAAAGCCTGAGCGATTGGATTCAAGTCCACTGGCATCGTCCTCCGAATCTCGTTTAAACATCCTCCCATTCACCGGCCAGCTTCGGCCTCCATGCGATCTAGTGTATACCCTTCGCGCTCATGAATTGCATCAACTTCGGACGCCGATTCGATCGGTACATTGGCCGGGACGACGCGCCGACGTTGCGTTGTTTGCCAGATCTACTTTGCGCAGCTGCCGGAAGGTGTACGACGCGCACGGCACGCTCCTGCAAGGTGGTCGAGTCCCGCCTCTTTATAAACGCTCCTTATTTCGAACCACCATCCGAAAACATCACTCTTCTCTCTTCATCACGAACCGGGTGTACTTATAACATCTCAATATTCTAAAGCACCGCAAACGACGAGGGACACCAATGATTGCTCAAGTTCTCGGCACGACAAAGGTGCTCCCTATCCCCGGCAAAGCTGAGGAAAGTGAAAAGGCAGACAAGCCCGCGCATTGGGAGGATAAGAAGGGCACTTCATTCGTGAATCCGTGGCCAAGCTTCCGAACACATGGACCTAAGGATATGTGGAGTGTACGTCCAACTCGTTCGTCTGATCATATATGTTCGGAAGTGAATGACGTTTCTTATAGGCCATGACGAGCATGGCCTTTGGCTCTCCTACTGTACCCAAGGATATTAAGGACAAGATTCCAAGCCGCACGCCGACTTGGGGACTTGTTTCTGGGAATTCTACTTCGAACGCAGACAAGATAAAATCTACGTGGCTTGGGCACGCCTGCTTCCTGGTCGAATTACCCATCACAACATCCACTCCTTCGACACCCTCTCGAGGCCCGAGAATCCTCTTTGACCCTGTCTTCAGTGATCGCTGTTCTCCAAGTCAACATATTGGTCCGAAGAGGTTCACCCAGCCACCATGCAAAATTAGCGAAATCCCAGACGTTGATGTGGTTGTGATATCCGTGAGTGTATTGCCAAAATGTACTTGGGTTTTTCATTGACCTAGTACCTCGTAGCACAATCATTATGACCAGTGAGTCTTCTCCTCTCATTGTAACTGCGTTCCGTTGACTAAATATTTTCAACAGTCTAGATACCCACACGATCACCGAGCTCAACAAACGTGAATATCCGCCGCACTTCTTCGCTCCTCTTGGAAACGGTCCTTACTTCCGTTCTCTGCACATCCCTCAAGAGCGGATCCACATCCTTGACTGGTGGGAGGGCAGGCGCGTCGAAGTAGAAGTTGACTCGACAAAGATCGCCTTCGACGTCACCTGTACACCCGCTCAGCACTTCACCGGGCGCGGAATATTTGATCGTTTCAAGACACTCTGGGCAAGCTGGACCGTCCAGGGTGTTTCATCCACAGCACTCGAAAGCTCGGGCCCTGCCGACGGCGTAAATGTATTTTTCGCCGGAGACACCGGGTATCGTGCAGTCCGTGACGGGCAGGACGAAGAGAAGGTGCCTCACTGCCCAGCATTCGAGGAGATTGGAAAGAAGTTTGGAAGCTTTGACTTTGCCATGATCCCTATCGGGTGAGTATCTTTCTATACCCTCTGACTATCCACATTAATTGAACGAACCCTGAAGTGCATACAAGCCGAGAGACTTCATGTCACCTATACATTGTGCGCCCCAGGACAGCGTTCGTCTCTTCAAGGATATCCGCGCGAAGAAGGCCCTCGGAATGCACTGGGGAACATGGATTCTTACGACGGAGGATGTTACAGAGCCTCCGGCTCGACTTGCTAGCGAATGCAAGAAAGTGGGGATCGAGGAAGGGGATTTCACTGTTTGTGATATTGGAGAGACACTTTTCTTTTGATTTCGTTACCTCGGATACAGACTTTAATTACGGTACACGATCTTAATAGTTGACAATGATCAAGGAGGTGTAATGCAGATACCATTAGCACGAATGCTAACCTATTCGTTCATCAAAGGCAAAGTTGTGCACAGATTTCTGAATCGCTGGGCGTAAAGCCAATACGGATTACGCCTCTTTGCACCGGATTATGTCATCGAGGAGGTTTCGGGTGCGCATTGCAGTGGAGGATCGACCGCATCATCGCGTCGACAAATTTCCCGTTTCTACCCTTTGCCAACTGCTACTGCGCTCTTTACATCTTGTTTCTTTCATACTTCATCCTTCTTATTCCTGTACAAACGACTCCGGAGTATCGTTTTTCGTCAAACATTTCGCTGCAACGTTTCCCGATCATCGGTGTTCCGCTTCAGAAACCCCTCTTGTGACACGAACGCTTGGGACAGAGAGACTTGAAAATGGCGAACTGGTGCGTAAAGGACCAAGATTTAGATTCTCAGATGCAATGGCTAATACCTAATGATGTACAGGCTCGATTTATTCTCATTAGTTGTCGTACGTCGTGAAACATGATCGGTGATTCAGAATGTCTCGAGGGGACCGATTTACATTCATACAGATGCTCGCAATCACCGTCGGTGTGATCTACGCGATATCCATTGGGGTTCAACAGGTCTCAGACGCGATTAACAACACGAAACAAACGTGAGCACCCCTTTTCTTCTTCATTTGCGTCGCTGAAGGGTGCACACGCGTTGTCAACCTATCACTGGCATTACGACACTCTTGCTCCACAACTCAAGACTCAAGGACAAGGGGGTGCACATCTCTGACAAGGGGGTATCAGTGAAGACGACCTCCCGCTTCAATAGAGAAGACTACGTCGACGCGACACAGCGCGGATTCATCAAGGCGATGGGCGCATCCTCGTTTGGCACGACCGAAGGCTACGAAGGGGAGATGCCATCAATCTCTCGTCAGAATTCATCGACGGGTAGCATTAAGAGCTTGAGCAGCTCGAAGGGCGACGATGGTTCCGTGAAGAAGAAGCGCAGTTTCATGACCAGAAAGTCATCGCATTAAGAGGACTTACGGTACGTCGCATTTGATACTTCTTCTCTTCTTCTGGAGATAACCATCAACTCGCAGTCATGTTTAGGCTTTCTCATTATATTGTCTATTTATCACTTTTGCTTTGGGAGTCTCGGCGCGCTGTACTTCTTACACTTTAGCTCTTGGGGCTGGTGTTGTAACGTAAGAAACGCTTCTCGTTACTCCTTTCTTAAAATTATTGGTCTCATAGTCTTTATCGTGGTTATGTGGCACCCCTACACATTCCTTGCGGCCAGCGGCCTTGCGTGTACTTGTTTTCTTCACTTCCGTATTGATCCCTCTTGTCGACGAATACACACGTGTTTGAATTATCTAAACGATTCTCTGAGTTATTTACGTGCAAACTCTGATTCAGCGAACGCGTTTATTACAGAGGAGGTGAGTCTTTTTCGTGTTCCCCTTCATGACTGAGAAGTGTTTCTATATACAACAAGAAAGATATGGCTACTATCTACTACTATAATTACCGATGTACTCTGCGACACTACCTATGAACATGCAATGCAAGATGAATAAAGTTACGAAGTATACAACAGGGTTCCAATGCTAATGGAAGGTGGCCTTCAAGGCATTTCGAATGGCGCATTCGATTTGTTGGTATGAAAGAGTGGTGGATTTGGGCGAAGAAGGGCATAAGGAAGTAGTCCGACTGTCAACAGGAAGTATCTCTGAAGAAAAGCTCCCACCAGAAGGGCCAGAGAGGAAGTTCGAGTCGATAGGAAGGTGAGATTGAGGAACGAGAGTGGGGGAGTGAATATCGAATCTCGAAGCTTTAGGGCTGGGTAAAGATAGAGGAAGAAGTGCGGGGTCAATTGTCTCTGGCACATGTCCTAGAGTTGGGTTAATTGACGAGGGCTGCAGGCCATGCGTGAAGTCCAGGTCATTGAAATGAGAATGACGGTCCAGATCGTAGACGCCCGGATCGAAGCCATGTCCAATTAACGGATCATGCTGCGGTGCGGAGGGAAGGATACTGTACTGCTCGAAAGCAGCCCTATATTGCTCGTCGAAGGACGTAGGGTCGTCCAGGCCTTTCAAAGGGCTCACCGGCGGCAAAAACACATTAGAGCGCTCCCACTCGAACCCAGGCCCAAGGTCATCCATATCCTCCCCCCACATCGGATAGGCTTTACTGTCGTGCTCGGGTGATTGAAGGGGTCCATGGAAGGAATCGGAGATTCCAAGGTGGTCGGCTACATGTTCTGCTGTAATGTCAGTCAAGAATAATTATTTGAGAATGCAATGCGAACCTTGATGATTAATTGTGAATTCAGGGATGGGTTTTTTCGCTTTTCCTGGCCCGCGTCTCCTCTTGCGAGGTTTATCATCAGCTATCTCAAAGTCACCGCGAACTTTGGCGGACGGTTTCCTTGGCCTCCGAGACTTTTGAGCTATGTCCTTAACCTCGTCCATGGACACGAAGGGCTTGGACATGGCCTCGCGATCGCCAATATAGACGCGAGCAAGGGGCTCGATTGCACGTCCTTTACCCTTCCCCGCGGGGTCCGACGAGCTTGCTGTAGGAATGTCGACGCATACCATCGAGACACTCGCTGGTATGGACGCCATCTCGCCCCATTCGCGGACCCATTCACCGACAAAAATCCGTGGTCGCAGTACTCGAGATCTAGAGGGAGCATACTCATCCAGATGCGAAGAGATCCATTGTTGCGCTTCACTTCCAATGATTGGCTTTTCCGGAGCTCGACTTTTAGCCCGCTTTGTAGAGGGCCCCGGCCCCTGTCGTGAACGTTTCCGCTTTTCTGCCTGCTGTGCGGCTTCTTGTTGCCGGCGGCCTAGTTCCGATAGAAATAGGTATCCAGAAGGAGGTCTGGATGTGCTTGGAGTTTTCCAGTATTTGTGCCCGCGCTTTTCGCAGCATAGATTGCAGTTGCATTTATCAAGACAACGAGGGCAAACGAAAGTCCGGCAAAAGGGTTCAAAGGTGATTTCAGGGTACCTAAATGCGAATATAGGTTAAGTGAGACCTTCACAGAAAGATTGGACACCAAGAACCTTTGATAGATACACATGTGGCAAAATTCCATAGAGCAGATATCCCCATCCTCGAGAAGATTCGTGCACTTCATTTTAGCGTATCTATTCTTTCTTCGACAATGATGGCAGTAAGCATCCAACACCACGAGCTCCAAATACGATTCGGTTTCCGAAGGGGCTTCTTCTTCGGGTTCGACTGGCTCCTCTGAATGAATACCTTTTACTTGAGTGGCTCCGCGTAGTTACAACGCGCATCACCCACCTTTCACCAAACTCGATGTACTTTGACAATGTACTTCCGACTCTCCAAAGAACGCTTTGCAGCGGCCATCGGCGTACCACTGATCAAGCGATCGGTACGAATCCTTGGAACTTGAACCCTCGATACGTGGTAGTTCAATGAAAGCTTCCAAACTTGAGGCGTAATAGCGCGGTTGTGGGTCAGGGTTTTGGCTGCGAGACACAGTGACAGAATCAACATTGACCGGAGTCGAGTCGCGCATAGTTGGAGTCCGTCCTCTCTTTTTCTTTTTGGGGGTAACGACAGGGTCAGGTGGGGGCGTAGGAGGTATCGGAGGAGGATTCTGAGGATCTTGTTGAGGGCAAGCCCTCGAGTCATTATCTCGATGAAAGATCTTCGCCTCTGGGAAAAGCTCATCTGCGAGAGAATTCGATACTGAGAGCTTCAAAGGTGATAGAAAAAAGATTAATATAAATGTTCCAAAAACACAACGACGCAAATCAGGAGGATAAGTGACTTACAGTGGACGATGCTGGGACTTGGTCCTCTGATGGTGCTTCGAGCAAGTCATCGACGATTTGGACACTCGTTGACGAGGATGGAGAGTCCGCATGATGAATTTCCTGAGTGAATGTAATCAGTCATCAATATGGAGAAATTCGATGCATTTCGCAAGCCCAGACGAAGAGCAGCGGACGAGGAGAAGTTATGTACGTAATGGGATGGGAAGTGCCAGCGCGTCGAACACAGGTCCGCAGACATTGCAAGCCGTGCAACTTTAAAGCACTGCAAGCATATATTGTGCACTGACCTCGGAAATGGGTGTCGCAGCGGCAGTTTCTTTATTGGATCTTGATGTAGCTGCCTTATATCGGCGCTGTTGCTCAATCGCGTTCGTCAAGGACCCGTCCCAATTCGCCAGCTCGGAGTACGCCATGACGAAGTATTTCTGAAATTCAATGATGTCGATATGAGTTTACCATGCATATCTTGTAAACGAACCTCGTTATTTCATGGGATCCTGTCGCGTACGTCTAATGTGTTTGAAAGCTGAAACGCGCTCCAAACCCGCCTCAACGCCCAGCAACGCCCTTCTAAATTGCGATTCCAGGGAGAACCCCAGCCACCAGATCTCGTCGCGCTGTTCAATTTTTCGAAGAAATGGCGAGAACGAAAGAAAAGCTGGAAGGGATGCGGGCGGACTGAAGCAACTTGTGGCATCGACCCGGAACAGCAAGCAGCCAATGCAAACTCGCGTTTCTTTGTCAGCATCGCGTAGCGGCCATGCACGGCCACAAGTTACTTTGGCTCAAGCTGCGTTTCTTCTTCGCCCTCGATCATCCCACTGGACACCACCATCATGGCGAAGAACAGTATGTATTGACTTCCGCAAGATAGCAATTTTACTTATTGATTTATTAGACGTAAAGAAACATGTCCCCAGCAAGACGAGTTCGTTGTGCTCTTGTTCCGTATCTTGAGCAATCGTTTTGACTATGGTCTCTAGAACTCAAGAAAGATCCTGGCATCCCAAAGTTGCCCGATCTGAAGCAACGCAAAAGCATCCAACAGCAGAAAGCAATAAAGGTGCGTTATAAATCTGTGATAATCCTGAGCGAAATTAATTTGCTTTGCAGAAAGTCGCATTCCCCGGCCACGCAGATGCGGACGCAGTTATGGCTGCTGAACCGACGCTTTCGTCACTAGCTCTTCTTGCTGCAGAAGCTCAAGCACAGGAGGCTTCATCTTCAAATCTGGGCGAATCGCCTTCCTCAGGTGTGAACGGCTCGGTGCAAGCCCAGCAACGCAGATACTACATCCGCACTCTTCACAAAGTTATTGACGAAGCCGACATCGTAATTCTCGTCCTTGACGCTCGCGATCCGGAAGGATGCAGAAGTCGTCTTGTTGAAGAGGAGGTACGCCGCCGTGAGCACGAGGGCAAGAAACTTGTCTTCGTGCTCAACAAGGTAGACCTCATTCCTCGTGCCAATGCGGAGGCTTGGCTTCGGCACCTCCGTCACACAGCACCCACTTTGCCCTTCAAATCTTCCACCCAACAACAACGCACCAACCTTACATCCCACACATCTCCCGCCCTCCTGAATCTCCTCAAAGCGTATAGGCGGCCAACCGGCGCGAAAACCAGTATTACCGTGGGCGTTGTCGGCTATCCGAATGTCGGCAAGAGTAGTCTCATTAACTCGCTGAAACGAGCCAAGGTCTGCGGTGTGGCTGCTGAAGCAGGCTACACAAAGGATATGCAATGTGTGCAGGTTGAGAGGGGTGTTCGCGTGCTTGACTCCCCTGGAGTCGTATTTGACGATGAGAGTGCAGAGGCCGCTGCGGGAAGCATGTTGTTGAGAAATGTTTTGAAGGTGGAAGACATCCCAGACCCCATTGCTGTCGGTGAGTGGATCGGCAACCGACTTCGACTTCGTCTTACATCGTTCTCAGTTGAGCAGATATTAGTGAAAACCGAGCACTCGAAGTTGCAAGAGATCTATTCCATCCCTCAATTTAACTCAACGCTCGAATTCTTAACGATGATAGCGCTTTCAGCAGGACGTCTCCACAAGGTACTTAACATCTTTTCGATGCTTTAAGCATGGCTCATTCTCAACGAACTTGATTTCAGGGTGGAACACCTGATATTCTTGCCGCGGCACGACAAGTTATACAAGATTGGAATGCACAAAAAATTCCATACTTTTCGGTCCCACCTTCCGTACATTCTAGCAGTGTCCCTGTCACACTCAGCGACTCAACGATAGCGAAGTAAGTCAAATATATATTTTGGGCGACGATCTCAACTCATAGTCACTCAAAACTTCAGGTACGGTATCGAAGGGAATGTTGCTCCAGGTGCAGAGAATATTGGTGCAGCAGCCATAGTCACCGAATTTGCGCCTGCATTCGACCTCGGAAACCTTTTCTCCCAGGCCGATTCCGGGGCTTTCAATGGATCGAGTGGCGACTGTGATATGCAGGATGGCCATGAAGACGATCAGGTGTGAGTCTCTGGGTTCCTCCTTCTGTAGCAAAGAAGTACTAAAGCCACAATCACACTCTTTCTCAGAGTTGAAATGGAGTCCGACGATTTGACGCCAAGAATTCCCCGAAAAAGATCTCGCTCTCCTTCACCTGTTCCATCCGCTACTTCGCCTCCAACAACCATCGCTACTCCTTCAACTGTAGCCAACGGTCTTTCTGAGCCTCCACCGAGCAAACGTGCAAGGAAATCAAACACCCCTCTCCCTGAGTTCGACGGCTCATCCGCCAGTGGTAATCCTCTCGGCAGGCGTACCCTGAAGCAGAACGCGAAACGTGCGAGGAAGGCGGAACGGAGACAGCATAGACGTGCTGCAGGAGGTGGAAGTATGGAAGTAGATGATAGCGCAGAGAGCGCAGGCTTAGCGTTCACGTTCATGGCGAATGCTGACGGCGTCATTGCGAATTGATCTCGTTCCTCTTGTCTAGTTAGGTTTATTGGGCTGAGAGGTCCTTCGTCCTCTGGTCTTTTTACTGCGTTCATAGTACTTCATTTGCTCTGCACTGCACGTTCATTGTATTCACAAGGTATCGACAATGTTGATTGTTTTCATGGAAACGAACTAAGCCTCGAAGACTGGAATTTATAAACGCAAAGAAACTAGCATAGTTATGAGTCGTGAATAGCCCTACCAGAAAAAGAAACGAATGAAGCATGTACGTCGTTAATCAAGTTACCAGAAAGTCTATGGAATGCGCAAAAGATTGTGATAATGTTCAAGTAAAGTCCCATTCAAGAAATTTAACAAAGCTGCCACATTTTGACGTAGTCGCTGCAGGAGAAGGTTTATTAGAGGTCGCTTCGAATGAAGAAGAAAGCGAACGTACACTGCCAAAGCGCGTTGCCTGACATCAGTCGGCCAGGTGGGGAACCACTGGTCTTGCGCGCGAGCAAAATCGTACATTGCGGCTGAAGAGCACGTCGTCAAAATCCGGAGACTTTCGAGCTAACAGAGCAACTTACATGACGATTGATCAAGCCATGGCTTGCCTCCAGCACCGTCTGGGAACCAACCGTTCGTCCCTCCAACCGCAAGATCCATGATCAAGTAGAAGGCTAGAGGCACGTCTGAGAACAAAGGAAAAGGAGAAGACAATGTACTCACGTTGATCAAATGGTGCAGCGTTATCGCCTGCTGGCCAAGGGTCCGTCACTGAGATTTCCTGTCCCGTAGATCCATTGAATACCGCCGGCGGGAAGTCACCTCTGGTGAAAAAGGGCTCGTTGAAAGGGATGTCCATCATGAAGTGAAGGCGAGTATCGACATAAGCGCGGCTAAAATTTGACGAGTTAGCCTGCATGATAATGGCAGGTAGAAACGACTTACATGAATTTCGAAGACCATTCCAATGTGTAAATGTGGAAGTCCTGGTCAAATCCTGAACGACGGTTCATCCACCAGCCAAACGTCTTTGACACTTCGTTGAGAAACGTCAAAGGTCCCCAGTTCAAGCTGGCGCGAACAAAGTTCCTTCCTTGCTTCGGGTACGAGATATCGTTTCCTCGCGACTCCATGATGTCGATCTCACCGCTAATCGGCCAGGGCCCATAGGTGTTGTTGAGAGGCAGCATCCAGAGTGCCGGCCAGAGCCAATCACCCCGAGGATTCCTCGCTCTGATCTCGACCTTCCCATAGCGAATCGAAGTCGAGTTGATAGTCGTCAGGCGGGCGGATTGGACAGGATTGATGACAGTTTGCGTAGTGATGTTAGATACCACACCGCACCCTGTCTGATTCGCAGCGGTGCACCCGGTGAGGTTGAATGTGTGACCGTTGTAAATGGCGTCTTGACCAATGACGTCCGATGTGAGCGTAGGTACTAAATAGAGTATGCCGTCCTCAACGAAGGAGTTATTTGGAGAGTTCGTTGCCATTTCAAATTCGCCATTGCTATTGTAGAGAAAGACATTAGCACCGTCGTTATCTCCGTGTAAAACGTCCTGCATCCGCAAGAAATATTGATCCAAAAATTGAAAGGACAAGGTGCTGGCGACCCATAGGGAAAACCGCGGAAGTCAAGTGGTATCGTCAAAGACTCCTTAAGAGTCCACGGGGAAAAGGTACGAGCAACGCAATTGGAGCAACGAGACAAAAAATGGAGAGATGCCGCAGTGTTTGAATGCCGACCGATCACAAAATAGAGGCGATCGGATAGGAAAATGCCGACGGGAAGTCGAAGACGCCCATACTCTGGGGTGATCATGCAGAGTTTACGAACTCAAACGCGTGATCTGACTTCGCACCCAAATATAGTGGCGAAAATCTCGGCCAGGAACTGAAGTGTGTGGGGAGGAAAGCCTCCGCGCACCCGTCACCCAAGTGTCACCCGGATGAAAAAACACGAGTCGAAGTCACAGAAGAAACGGACAAATAGAGTAATTTCCTTCTGACCAGCGTGCAAAGCGCAAGGTAACGAACGAAAGCTGGCGACTCACCCAAAACCGCCGAGATCGACCTCCCAAGACCAGATGTCTGTGTTGATGCCTTGACCACTGGCGCTGTCGAACTGGTCATCGAGGACAAGACAAAGGTTGCCTTTGAGCAGCGGGACCTCGCGGAACCCGAAAAAGCATCGAATGAAACTCGCAACGACGCCGAGCATGGAGACGCAGACGGTGAGCCACCACGAAATACGTGCACGCGTATTTTTGGCCGTGAGCCAAGGCTTTTCGAGCACGGCATCTTCGGAAAGTGCGGTCGATGGCCTGTGCCGCTCCTTCGTCTTGCCAGACGGCTCCCGACCGTCCGGGACAGAGGCCAGCTTGCTTGAAATAGCCGCCGCGAGGCCTTCCCTGCCGCCATTCGGTAATGACAGCGTCGACGCGCGACGCGAACGGGGCACGGGCACAGTAGAAAGGGGCCTAATCTGCATGGGCTGGGGCGCAGCGAACGACTCGCGCATTCCGGGGCGGTTGATGGTCCCAGTGGGGCTGCGGGCCCTCTCGATGATAGAGGGCGCGTACGTAGATTGCGCGTATGAGGAGTGCGCGTACATGTCTGGAAGGCGGGGTACAGGTGGAATCTCTGCCGCGCCAAAGCTCGTCATCCCGGCTAAGGACGCAGACGTACTGACGCGCGACAGAGATGGGTTGGGAACTACACCCGTTCCATTCGCGAGCGCACCGAAATTGTATCCAGAGGAGAGCATGGAAAGTCGCGAAGCCGTCCCACCCGCGAGAGCGTTGAAGTTCGAGGGCAGATGCGCGGACGAGGCCAACGGGGTGCTGGGGATGGAAGGGGGTTCGGATTGAAAGGCATTGGTGGTCAGGTTTGCCTCAGACTGCATACGAGACTGGGATGGAAAAGAGACGAAGCTGCCGTCGGGGGGCGTAGTGCCAGGCGTCGCAAAGGGATCCTCGCGCACAAAGATGTCCTGATGAGCGGATTGGCTGACTTCGTCGTCGGCGCTGCCCAAACGACCATGGCGGGCGTAAGGACCCTCGCGATGAGAGACGCGATCCATGCTGTTACGAGGAGGCTCCTCTACGTGAACGTCGATGACCGACTCGTTTGTGTCGACGTAGAACATGGCGTTCGGGGCAGGAGGCTCGGACATCGTGACGACGAAAGGGACTAGCGAACGACTGTGAGTACTATGCGGACCGTTGACTCAAGCACGATAGAAGCTGACCTTGCCGGTGCAGAAGGGCGCAAAGAACCTGAGCGACTTCCGCATACCGCGCGCAGACGAACCTGTTATAATAACGCAGAATTCCGAGTTGAGTATACAATCCTTCGCGACAGCAGCTCGAAGAAGCCGCACAGTTCCCCAGGCAAAATTTCCGACGCTTGTCATTCCGAATACGTAGGCGAAAACTGCAACTAAGAAAAGCACTGGTTGCAGAAGCAGATGGTGAGCATGAGAGTATGATGAACAATACGATAAGTGGAAGGCCTTTTTTTGACATGATGTATGAAAATTGCACGGCGGCTTCGAGGTCGACCGCGATCCAGGCGCTATTCAGCCTAAGAAAACGTGTTCTGAGCAACATGACATGGATACGTGAACGCACCTTTGGATAACGTCGGCACCCGACTATGTAACACATGTCACATAAAGCCGTTGTTCTAGCGAATCGAGGTTGGAGATATTTGAGGAGATAAGGGTGTATTAACGTGTATTGCCTCTCATTCGCTCAGAGATTCTCGATTGACGCGTGCAACGGAATGGCACGATTGGGACTAGGTATGGTGAGCTTTTCCTCGCCATTGGACACTACGACCTCCATTCGTTATCGTCCGTAGAAACAAAATGAGGTATTACGGGGTTTCTTCTCGATATCATGATGTATAATCTGTTTAAACCCACTCATCATGTCTGCGTAAACAGCTGTGGGAGCCAGAAAACAGACGTGCCGTATGATCTTCCGCGCGCCGTCATTTGAGTTCGGATTCCAAAGTTTCGCTGTCTTCACCCATTTGGCTGAGATGCGGCGCCGATAGATGCAAAGTTCCATTTGGTCATTCCGTTATTTCCGTCATGGGTTGGATAACGAGGAGGTTGGTGAACCGCCGATCGCGACTGTGCGGGTGGAAAGCACTCTAAAGCACTTCGCCGCTTTTCTTCATCGCTCTATAGCCACGACGCCGCATCCTTGTGTGATTTTCGAGGATCTTCACTGCAATGCATCGCAAAAGAAGCTGTTGTAGGACGTTGTTTGAGCAATAATGTGGTCAAGGTGGTCAAACAACCATTGAACCAAACGACCCATCGGTACCCATCGCAATGATTTGCGTGAGGGCGTGGTCGTGCGAATCGACGCCGCCACGTACCTCGACGCGCGTGCCGACGCGTTGAAACGACTTTGAAGTTGACCGCAACAATCATCGCCCGACCTCGCAGAAATCGGAAGCTAGCTGCCAACTCATTGTCTTCGTTGAGAGAAACAACATCTACTGATCAAAGATGAAAATACTCATCAATCCCAGTACGTGACGCGTCGAACGATTGCAAGTCGCAAGTTTTTCCCCCTTCTGACACGCCTGAGAATAGCGGACGGCCATATCGATGGTATTCAACTCAACTGCACAATATCTTGCTATGGGATCGTTTTCCCTGTCGGCTCTAATTTCAAAATGCATTAAACTCCGTCGTTATCCACCCGAATGATTGGGAGAGTTATGTATCCCGTGGATGCGATTTGAGGTAAGAATCATACTGTTTCTTGCTGTATAGACGCTGAATAGACTTAAGTTTGAACGTGTGGATGAAAGCATTCCCTGCAGTGCAATTTTCCTTGTGCCTGGCGCTTGGATGTCCCTAAACATGTACGTGAATGCTTGTCCGCCTCCGTGAGTTATGACAAAATAGAAAATCTTCAATACTAGTTTGTTTGTGGAATATCCTTGTCCGGATGTGCCGTTCGGAGGACTACATTTCCACCAATAGGAATTCCCGACGGAACAATGCGACGTCAACAAGCCACCGCAAATCGTCACCGTAAAAAGTCTATCTTTAACTTTGCGCTCAAAGTCAAAGTCGATCCAGGCACTATGATCGACCGAGGCGGCTGTTTATGATGGACTCCAGACAACGTAAGTGGCAGTCTCCAGATGTGTCACAATATTTTTGACAATCAAATGCTCCCGTCAATCCAATTCTTTGCCACGCTCAAGCGATGTCGCAAAGCCTACGATCTGTTATCGTCACCGAGCCCGAGTCCTTGGGGATTTATCGGAGAATGAAGAACTGACGAAGGCTCTACATATGTCCAGGCACGAACTATGCCTTCTTTTCACCCGTACGCAACTGATGCATATCGGAGTATGCCATGAAATTTTTTATGGCCTGCTGACGCTGATGTTGTAATCGTTCGCCACCTCCCTTCCGAGCCTAGATTCTTACGAAAACACGGGAGGGATACTAAGAATTTCTTCCCGGGATGCTTCCGGTTTCCACAGAGAACAAACATCAGTGCTCGACATATCAATCGATAAATTTTAATGACAACTGAATGTTTTGACAAAGGTACGGGGCTCTTTGGCTTTACCTTGGTGTTAATTCATGTTTGGAAACCTTGCAGAAAATGGACGTCACGACAGGGCTCGATGAAGAAATACATGTAGATGGCTAGCCAATGAATCATTTTGACGCGTTCGCGAAGATTTGAAGTACGAATTCCAGTGCCTTGCTCTATACCTGCAGCGGGTCAACATTCGGAAAAGCAGACTCGAGAAGGTAGGAGATTCATTCGCTCCGATGTCTATCCCAGCAAATTTTGAACTCCATCCCATCAGCAGCTCGTCTTAGTCTTCTGCCATATCTTTATCCTCGGAGCACCTCGCGAATCAATATTGGCAAAATTTCTCACCTGAACGAACCCGTTCACCTCGTCTTACTAGTCAGCAATGCAGCCTTCTCGTCACTCGATCATCGTGGCAACGCCGACGCATGTCTGATTGATGCGACGGTCTGGATTCATCTTCTCGACATCGCCCAGAGGAACTTCATGCGCTGGATATTGTGAGGAATTAGGACGTTCGCCATTTAATTGAAATAATTTAGATATCTTCTAGATTCGCCAAGCTAGCCCCGACGCCGTCGAAGCCCCGCTGTACCATCACACGGTGCAGTTATGAACGTGAGGACAACTGGGACATCTCGAGATTGGTAAATACTTTTGGACGGCCTCGAAGCGGAACAGGATTTCATTTGGCACAAGCCGGCGGCGAACACGGCTAGGTGCCAAATCCCCGGGAAACTTTAATACCTTCGAGCGCCAATCATGAGCTCATCTTGAAATGAGATATACCGGCCATTCCTCGTAACAATTTCTGCTCGAAAATGAGTAAGTGTTTTTTGGATATTTCGAAATCACGAACTCATAATGTCTGGTTGGGGGGAATCCTGTGCCTCACATTACCTTTGGCGCCTTCGGAAAAGGAGATCGATGCGCCTCACCCACATCTTGTTTCAGTCAGGCAAACAAACTTAATGTGAATCGAAAATGGTATGGATAAGAGCAACATATTTTCTCATACATTAAAGTCTCACTCTGTTCTACAGGAAACCGGGATAACCTACACGTTCAGGTTATGGCGGTCAAAATTAGATCGACCATGAGTATTCACTTCAAGTTCTGGCGCTGCTAGTTGAAGGTGATAATTCCGTACAAATTATTTCTCCTTTATTGATGCGTTCGAACTATCATGACATCGTGTTGAAGGACTGAATGATTCGGCCGCAGCGAATTTGACCCATTTGTTTCTATCGACGTTGTTATCGAACTTCGAGCTCTTACCATCGGGTCAAACAATGCGCAACATCTTTCGACGCGTCACTATCTTGAAGATCAGAGAGATTGAATACCAAAGACCTGGCATCACGGAGCGCGCCTTTGGTTCGCTTCGAATGGCCCGCTTTCGGGGGAGCATGCATCACTCGCATCGGTACGAGGCGTCCATCTTCGTCTTCAATTTCTCCTGTTTAATTTCTCTGTAAGGTCGGCGTTATCAGCGACTCAAGTCCTTCGAGCTGCAATTAGATGCGCCTTCTCATTTACTCACTCGGGGGCGTCCAGAGACCTCCTATTGCGGTCAACAACGTCCTATTATTGCCAGATTTCACCACTTGCGTGGACTTGGTCCACCTCCTTTCTTTTCAAGGCATTTAGGTTGCGAACCGGCTCATCACTGTCGAGTGTCAAGCATCATGGCTCAAACCACGCTCACGGAGGTTGTGCATGCTTAATCCATGTTCCTGGTGGTATCAGGAAGGATCGACTCTACGTCAGCGAACGCCTTGCGTGAGACGGCGTCGATCCTCGCGCTCACGAGCGTTCTTTCTGAGAGAAGGGGGCGTTATCGTCGACGTCGTAAGCTTCCACGCCTCGATGTCAGCCGTTTCTGACAGGTTCCTTCAAACAGATGTGCAGGAAGTTTTCTTTAGTATTGTTTCCAGGTCCCAGAAGCCGAGCTTCGCGGTGGACCGGTCTTGAGCCATTGGCATGGCGTTTACTGATAGCTTTGCTATCTCCCTTCTATCGATTCTTGTGAGCAGTGTGCGGGTGCGTTTCATAAAGCTGAATCGGAAGTTTTTTCCTGCGCAACTTACGTTGGCGAAGATGACGGCCTGTCGACGAATTTATTCATCGATATCGCTCATACCAGCTCCTTTGTTGAATTCGAAATGACCGGGACTTCCTTGTCGCCTGCGAGCTCCGCTTCGTGGCTGTATTCTCTTCGCCAAGAGGTTGGTGTTATCCGCTTTTACCCTTCCAAGAAATTTATTGATGCTGTTGCATGCTGGATGAAGATAACCAGGTTAATACTCCGTCTGCAAGTGATATAGGGGCCTGGGCCTGATATGATGACGTGTCTCTGAAGCGTATCCCACCATTATTAACGTTTTTTGAGACGAGGGAGGTAGGCGGAGGATCGAAAACGCAGAATATCGAATACACCGGTACTCAACACCAACAGGCGTGTGTATCGGCGAGTGAAGTAACCGTCGGACCCATGCACTCTTCTCCACAATTCCAATGCTAAGAGGCTTTGGTTGTGGGTTCACTACTTCAACGATTTCTCGTTGTTTTGGTCTTGCAGCCTACGCCGACGTATATTCGTAAAGTGGCGATTGAAAATTTATAAGTAAGATTAAACATCAATACGTCTACCGACTAATCTAACTGTTTCTAACACTTCCGCGTCAGCGTATCCGTGATGGACATATTTCACCTGTGCTTCGAGTCATTATTCAGGGCTTCCGCTTTTGTTGAGTTGCTCCAACGCGACAAGTGAACAGTTTATTTGCATCGTCAAGACATTGAGATACTAAATTTAATCTGCCAAGGCACAGTTCGTGCGTTTTATGTTCGTCGCAACTTTATGACGTCGGTGCTGAACAATGGCCATACGTATGCGAATATACGTGTACCTTTCCCGTGGATTTTCCGGAAGTAACTGCTAGCCAATAGGTCTCCGACAGATTTCTTGCACGGACGCCGAACATTGGCTTCTACTTGCAGCGAGGTTGGAGAGAGAGAAACCTTCTCCATTCCGAAAGGGGACGTCTAAACGCTGCTGGGCGATAGCGACAAGACCAATCGCAGGTGTTACTACTAGAACTACTCCCAGTCGTGATACGTCAGAGATAACAACAGGTGAGTGAACAAATTTCATTATTTTCCGCGGTTAAAGCATCCATCCTTAGAGTTAGGCCTTATCACGGAGCCGACTATGTGCCTTATGCATAATCCGAAGCTCAAGCAAGACCGACTCCGCGCGAATAATTGGCCAAGAGGGAAGAAAGATGATGAAAAAGAAGGAAACAAGAAAGCGGATAGTTCGTCAAAACTAGGAAGGTGTTCTCAACTGTTCTGGGACACCTAGACTCGGGCAGACCGGACGACCTTCTTTATCTTCACCCCCCTGATTCGAAGGCCCCAAAATGAGACATTGCACGATGCCAACAAACAAATCTGCGTCTTGCCAGCCACCAGAACGTGCAGAGACTCGAATCGACCTCTCGTCCCGACGTGCCGGGCCGAGATCTGTCCGGGTCGATTGATTTCTCGTTTGGGAAATTACGGCTTCGACAGCAAAAAATTTCCCGAAACAGACGGATTTTGGCCGACAACACGATTGACAGGCAGGGCAAATGCGATGAACGGGAATTGGCAGGGCCCAGAGCTACTCGCATCGCTCAAGCGCCAGACCCAGGAATACAGTCAGTACAAAAAATAACGACACGGCAGAGACAAGGACAGGCGTGGTAGGGGGGCGATATCGGGGCCTTGTGGGACAGACAGCTGGGTATTCGAAGCTGATGCACGCAGCCTCGCTGGGAACTCTTCGACGAAATCTGGTGCGTTGACGGCACACGTCCAGCAGCGTTGCAAAATAATTGTGGCTGACGAAAGGGTGACTGCACGACAGCGGATGTTTTGCTTCCGTACCGGGAAAGGCAAGACAGCGGATGATCGAATCCTGTCGATCGCCTCCTCAAAGATACACTGTCTCTCCTACCCGGCACCCGATTCATCCTGTCTTCGCATGACAGAGAGGGGGAAAATAAAAAGATGCCAGACTCCCTTCCTGTGCCTCTTAGAAAGTTTTCAACGCGCTCGCTCTCGGCTCAGTTGATTGCTATTCTTACATCTCATCCCTTCTGCTCACCTCCGAGCGACTTCACGAATCTGGCTGGGACCTGAACTTCTGCCAGCTAGTCACGAAGTTGGGATTTACGTCTGTTGATCCGCCGCGTCAGCCGCACCTTACTGTTGTAAGTAATTTGTTTGCTTTATGAACCAACCGTTGAGGCTGACGCCTTTCCCTGTCGCCCCGACCGTCCCTCAAAACCCCGCCCCTCCGCTCGCCGTGTTCCTCGGTCGTCGCTTCCCCTTCGACTTCCATCTGTTCCCCGACCTGTATCACCCACCGTTGTTCAGCCCAACTCCTTTCATTCTTTAAGCTTTCTTTAACACCATGGATTACGACGCATATGATGCGATTCTCCACCACGTCTTCAAGCAGACACAAGGCGACGCGTGGTTCAAACCGTCCGAGGAGAACGTCGCTTGTGGTGTCTGTCTTCGTGTCGAGCCTGGACACTTTCGTGTGTTCCCGTACGAGAACCACTACCTTGCACCCTTCGAGGCGGCGATCCGTGCATTGAACCCAGTCGTCGCCGTGAAAGTTCGCAGCGCTTCAGTTCACGCTGCGTTGGCTACAATGTGAGTATCGCATTTTATCTGTCGGCATTCGAAGTTTGACATTTCTTGTTAGTACCGACGACGACGTTGCTATCTATGTCGATGCCAACACTCGTATACAAGTGCTAGACTCGATCAACCGCCTGCCAAGGGCTGACAAGGAGCAATGCGCCGCGTTCATTGTGAATATCACTTTGCGATCGTTGGTGGTGATCTCTTTCACTGACGTGATTTTAGCGCGACGAACGTGTCTTGGTCGTCTGGTCTGACAATCTGGATACCGTTATCCCTACTTGTCGCGAATTCGAAGACAAGCTCATCAAGCTTGTTTGGCGTTCTCGCCCTGCCCTCACGTCGTCCGCCTCTGCCCTCACCACGGGGTCGCTTGGGACCGTCGTCACGAACGCCCCCTCCTCGTCGGGATTCAACTTCACAGCCCCGTCCGGCACCGTTCTACTTCCCTCGACGGCTCCCAGCTCAATTGGGCTTGATGAGAAGAGTGGCGCCTCAGGCGATCTCATCGTGCCTGAGTTGACGTCCAAGGAGGCGGAGACGGCGGCTGACAAGTCCGCGAAGGCGAAGAAGAAGAAGAAACAAGGCAAGAGTCTATTTGGATGGCGTGTCAAAGCGCACGATCCCTCCAATGATCTCGAAGACGGCGAGAATAACGGCAAACCGGAGCCCCGCCCAATCAGGTTGTTCGCTCCTATCTATGGAGGCTTGGGTGCCGGTCTGAGTATCTTCTTCATTGGTAGCGGTGTCAGTGAGTAAATTTCGTATACTTTTTTCGAGATATGTTTCTGACGCAACAATTCGCCAGATATTTTGATTCAGGAATGGCTTTTGGACGGATCTTTCATTCGTTTTGCGCTCCTCGCGACTGCTCCCTTTCTGTTCTGCGTCTCGCTTTTCTTCGCACTTCAGGTCGTCACCAACTTGTCCTTCGTCATCGGCCCCGTCGCGCAATACCATGAGAACTCGAGGTACTACTCCGCCATTCCGCCTAAGCCCAACAAAGCTTTGGACGAGAGTTTGCCGCACATCACGATTCAGATGCCGGTGTACAAGGAGAGCTTGAAGGAAACGATTACACCTTCCGTCGAATCCCTCAAGAAGTGCATGCAGACGTACGCGCGACAGGGCGGTACCAGCAGCATCTTTGTCAACGACGACGGTTTACAACTTCTCAAGCCTGAGGAACGCGATGCTCGCTTGGAGTTTTACGCCAACCACGGCATTGGTTTCGTCGCTCGTCCGGCTCACGATAACACGGAGGGTGGATTCAAACGTGCAGGTCGTTTCAAGAAGGCCAGCAACATGAACTACGCTTTGGCCCTTTCACTCAAGCTTGAGAAGTGCTTGAAGAAACTGGAAGTCGACCTCGATGCCAAGCGTATTTCCTCGCGCCGCGCCACTCCCAACATCTCTCAGTCCGCGTCTCAGGAGGACCTCGCAAACCCGCCCCCGCCTATGTTCTACGAGGATGACGAGGAGGATGAAGAGGAGGAGAAGCTTGAGGATCGTGCTCTCCAGATGGCCGTCGAGGAAGTCTTCCAGGAGTCCGGAGCAAAGTTCCGCCCTTGGGCATCGAACGCTCGCTCTATTCGCATGGGTGAAATCGTCCTCATCGTTGACTCTGACACCATTGTACCCGAAGACTGCCTCCGTGACGCCGCTCGCGAACTCGCTGAATGCCCTGAGGTCGCCATCATCCAGCACGAGTCCGACGTCATGCAGGTCGCGCACCACTACTTCGAGAACGGCATCGCTCACTTCACTCGTCGTATCAATCGTTGCATCTCCATGGCTTGCGCCAACGGCGAGGTTGCGCCTTTCGTCGGTCATAACGCCTTCCTTCGCTGGTCCGCTATCCAGGACGCTGCATTCATCGATCCTCTCGATGGTGTCAAGAAGATCTGGTCTGAGGCGAACGTGTCCGAAGACTTCGACATGGCTTTACGTCTTCAGCTGAAGGGCTACATCATTCGTTGGGCGTCATACTCGAAGGGTGATTTCAAGGAAGGTGTCTCCCTGACGTGCGATGACGAGCTGAATCGTTGGCAAAAATACGCGTACGGTTGCAACGAGCTGCTCTTCAACCCCCTCATTCATTGGTGGAGGAAAGGCCCGATCAACAAGCAGCTTCACGTTTTCATCTGGAGCGGAGCGCCGATCCACTATAAGATCAGTATGTTGAGCTACATGTTCTCGTACTACGGTATCGCTGGCGCCGTCACGCTCTCGCTGCTCAACTACATCCTGCTCGGGTTCTCCTTCAGCATTGACGGCTTCTACATGCATTCCTTTGAAATTTGGCTTGCCTGCACGGTCGTCTTCCCAGGTGCCGGTAACATTGGTTTCACACTTCTCGAGTACCGCCTTGGCACGCGTAGCCTTTTCGACTCTTTCGTCGAGAATGTTACATGGATTCCATTCTTGTAAGTTCCCTCTTCCAATCTCGTCGAAGTTTCAACTCGCTTAACCGCAATTTTGCAGCTTCTTCTTCTTCGGCGGACTGTCCGTCCATTTGTCGCAAGCTCTTCTTGCCCACTTGTTCTCGTACAACATTACATGGGGTGCAACGAAGAAGGAAGTCGAACGATCCAACTTCTTCTTGGAAGTACCAAAGATTCTCCGTCGATTCTGGCTTTCGCTCGTGGTCTGCATTGCGATCGCCGCTGGAATGATCATTCTCGCTACACCTTTGGTCCCTGTTGACTGGCGCGTCGATGGCACCAGCTGGGCTGTCATCTTCCCTCTCGCCGTCGTCACTGGGTGCCATATCTTGTACCCGATTATCCTGAACCCGTGGTTGATGATCTTCTCGTACTAGAAGATGTCGCTGTCGGTTTGTTTGCTTTTCTTTCTTGCATCGGGTTTCAGATACTGTGGGTTTGGTGTTCCATATCGAACGGACATCGCTTAGACACTATATTACATTTTATGCCTTTACGATCTCCTTTCCTTAACTTACATCTTGTAAAACGCATTTTTTGTCTTTCTTCTTTTGATGTTTGTCCACGTCAATGTATTCCACGTCCCCCGGAATCTAGAGTTGTCTTGGTTCAGTATTTCCCTCTATTTGCATTTTCAATGTCATTTGACTTTGGAGGAATCCAGCACTCGAGAACTGCTGTGTCACCTGTGTGAGTGCCGCTTCGGCAGAGGATGTTGATCGTTCAGTGATCTTTGATCCGAGAGTATATACAATTTCGTTTTCGCGTGACGTTGGATTCGCCACCAATCGAGTCGGAGTCCTCAACGATGTTCACCGCGAAAACTTGAAATGGTAGGATGCAAGTACACATACGTTCAATCAATAGATTGCGAAGCGTGAGTATGCAAACTTGGTCCTTATTCTTGCGCTCACGTTGTAACTTACCGGCTCTTCGACAGAACACTCGATGGTGGCGTTCGAAATGGCATGGCATCCAAAATTCACAAGGGTTACTTGGACATTTTCTTACAATCTGCTACCTGCATCGGTTCCAAACTAGAGCCCGGAGAAGCTTTATTAAATAGTTCTGCGACCGGGAACACCATTTGCTTATCGATGAAACGGCAGCTGGGCGACGGTGAGTTCCAATTCTCCCAATATAATCCTGGAATTCATGCCGACTCGGACGCAGCAATTCGATGGGATCTTCAATTACGCCGAAACCACACGTTGGGCACGATTCGTTTCTCAACATCTATGATACCTGCTACGCACCCTGCCCGCCTGACCCGCCTCGAGTGCTCCAGAAGACGATGTGATGTGATGTCGCATTGAACGCATTTCTCGCATGATGCCTTGTTCAGCCGCCTCGTTCTGGGCTGTTATTTTCGACGTCTGTGGGATTTTTTTCTCTTCCTTCTTCACGTTTTACATATGCTGACTTCCGACTCCGTTGAGTAAATCAATATCAAAAGGAGACGAGATGAACGACTGTCACGGAAGGTGTTCTGAAGGATTTTGAGTGGGAGCGATAGGAAGTGAACGGGCTTGCGCGCCGCTGATCGAGGCCATCGAGATGGATGCGTTGTTCTTCCTGTTCCCAGAACCCATGAGATGCATGAGATTCGACGAGGCCTCGGATGCGCCTTGATTTCGCGAAATCGGAAATGGATTCCATGGCTCTCGGAATTGGCGGAGTCGATTGACCTGTTGCCTCGAAGAATCTGGAACGAAGGACACCTTTTATTAAAAACTATTTTTATTCAACGCAATCCTAGTATTGGTTCTCCGGACAGCATTCACCGGCGAACGAAATGGTGTCATGAAATATGCTCTCTTTTTCTCAGCGATAACGGCCCAAACCCGACCCTATGACTATGGGGCAACGCGGTGGTCGATGTGGGTCCAAAGCCGTATTCTGCAGATACTTCCGACAAACTCATTTCAAACAGGTATATTTCACAGTCTAATTTTAAAACGATACAAACATTCAAAGTCCTTTCGTACAATCAAAAATGCCATCGCATAATCCAGAAACCCAGAGAGAGTAAGACGATCAAATGAATGGACGAGAGCTCGCGAGCTCGCAAAATGCATGTCTGGTGCGTCTGATATGAGAAAACGAAATCCGGAAAAGCCCCAAGCAGAAAGAAGTTTTTCAAAAACGAATGGAGTGAGTAAATGAGCGAAAGCGACGCCAATGCGGCTTATACACCTGGCAAAGTGAAGTCCGGTAAATTCGGCCAGTTGCCTAAAAAGTGAGTTAGAAATGATAGCAAGAAGATAT